>LVTN01000721.1:49782-92938 GCA_001649415.1 Musa itinerans | reverse complement strand
AGTGCCTTACTCATCTGCAGTAGGCAGTTTGATGTATGCTATGGTTTGTACTAGGCCAGATATAGCTCATGCAGTTGGAGTTGTCAGCCGATTTCTCTTTAATCCTGAAAAGGAACATTTGGCAGTAATGAAATGGATATTAAAATATATAAGAGGTACTTCCAGGTTGTGTTTATGTTTTGGAAGTGATGAACCTGTGTTAGAAGGTTATACAGATGCAGACATGGCAAGTGATACTGATTCCAAGAAGTCCACTTCGGGATTCTTGATGACATTTACAGGAGGAGCAGTCTCTTGACAATCTAAGTTACAGAAGTTTGTTGCTCTATCAACCACAGAAGCAGAATACATAGTAGTTACTAAAACCTGTAAGGAAACTTTATGGATGAAAAAGTTTCTACAGGAATTGGGCTTGAAACAGGAAGGATATACTGTTTACTATGACAGTCAGAGCGTTATTCACCTTTCCAAGAATTCAACGTACCATTTTAGATCCAAGCATATTGATGTGAGATATCACTGGATTCGTGATGTGCTTGAGATGAAAGAATTACAGTTGGAAAAAGTACATACCAATAAGAATGGTTCAGATATGTTGACAAAATCTTTGCCTAAGGAGAAGCTTGAAGCATGTAGACGAAGAGTGGGCTTGGTGCAGCCCACCAAATGAGCTGGAGGGGGAGAATTGTTGGGTCCAGCCCATATGTGGGCTTGGACAATTTGAGCCATAAGCCCAAATCAAAGAAATTAAAAAGAGAGAGAGTTAGGGTTGTGAAGTGTGCAGCGTGCACAGCAGACGTATAGAGCAACGACGATGTGCAGAGAAAAGTGATATTGTGATCCTCTAGTTGTTCTAGAGAAGATTTACTATAAACCTGTTATCATTATTATTGATAGTGGAAGTTTGAGGTGGACTACGGTCCCGTGATTTTTCCCACATTGGGTTTTCCACGTTAAAAGATTTGGTCTCACTGTGTGATTGATTATTTGTTCTATTGTTTATGCTGTGCTGGTTGATATTTACATTTGGATATCTTAATTGATATTTTGATGAGAAACCCATTTTGATACACAAAGAGGGAAAGAATTATTCCGCTTTAACAGGTTTTTCCCAACATATATCTCATCTCTTGAATCATTAAGAAAGTATTAATGAACCATTTGCAATAAAGGACCTGTTCTTTAGGTCCTTTTTCCTTGTCCAAATCAACAAATCATAGAAAATTTCTTTTCCTTTTTCTTTTGATGACCTTAACCCGCGCCCTATAATCACTTTCTTTTCCAAATCAACAAATCATAGAAAGTTTCTTTTCCTTTTTCTTTTGACCTTAACCCATGCTCCCTATAATCACTTTCATTAATATCTCAGTGCCTGAAATTCTCATGTTTAAATATTTTGTGACAGTACCAGATATTATTAAGCAGGTAGGCCCTCTGAAGTGATAAGGAAAAAGATGAAATTGTTATATTACACTATTATAGAGGTCAACCTTCCTCAGATATTATTCAAATACATAATTTTGTACATATTTGATATCGCTATTAAACTCTAGTTATACTATAGCTTCAAAAATGATGACACTAGAACTGGCATAATGAAATTTGAACTTAGTGGGTAAGACAGGCAATGTCATTCATTGTAAACAATTAAATGGAGCTTTTAGGTACAAAATTATGGTTATTCAAAAAGTGTGTTGGCATCCATTAATTTTGATGCAACACAAACTCATTATCAAATTTATATACGACGATTAGGACCCCTAGCCTAATTACTTAATCCAAACAGTGCCAAATATTTACTCATTCGGTATTTACAATGAGATCAAGGTCTATTTAGAACTCATGTTCCAATTAAAGTATATCTATTCTTATGTAGGATAACAATAGAATTACAAGGGATAAACATGAGTACTTTGAGGTCACTGTCACCGGATAATCCAAGTATCATCAGACCCCCCCTTTTTTTTCCTGTTTGTAGGAAAATTCTCTGTGATTTGTCTCAACCTCTCTTGAACCAATAATACGAACCAATTTGCCTCAGTTTTTCCATGAGTGAGTCTTTCTTTAAAAACCTACCTCAAAAATATTTTGCACATTCTATGCTCCATCGATGCTACCACTAATTCACATGAATAAATTTATCATTTATTTTTATCTTTTCGGACAATGTTAGACATCAAATCTCAACATCTTCATCTTCATCTCTGATTCTGTCCTATGTTAATATTTCAAATTTATTTGTAACTAGCCAATATTCCTCATCCATAAAGCACAAATGACCCTACATCTATATTACTTTTTTTTTCTTTTTACTTTAATCAGTATCCGAGCAACATTTTCTTCAATCTGTCCTTCCCATTGAAATATAGATCCAAAGCTCCGGAGGCATTTGCTTTCATAAACTTAAAGATCAATTGCCTCTACTACCTAATTTATTCCCACCTTATTATTAAATTAATCTTTTTATATATAATTTAGGTGACTCTTCAAGTAAAATGCTTCCGTTCAAAAATTCCTTTTCATGATTATCATCTAGGTCCTGTTCTTACCTAGTTTTATTCAATCAAAACAATGTCATCGGAAAACAAGAAGATGACATGATCCTTTTAAAAACTTATACTAAGTTTCAGAGTACACATGAACTACTTTAAGAAACAATGACATCAAAACAATGTCTTAAAAAAAATGAACTGCTTGTCATGAATGTAACCAGACTATCTTTCAGCTTTTTTAAAAGATTTATGACATGGTTATAACTCAAAAGAACTTTTTTAGAAGATGAATAAAAACAAAGAATCTATTTAATTAAGAACACAATCAAAATAAGAACTCAAAAGTATGTTATACATGCTAACAAGTTCTTGGGAGTTCCCATGTAAATCATCAAACTCTAGTGAAGCTTTTGCCCCAAATAATGCTGACACATGCCAGCAACACATGTAAGACCAATGCAAATATGAGGGAATGGCAGTTTAGTTATAATATGCCTTAGTTCATAACATGGTCCTAAAATCTGCTACGTGACACATGCATGCTCAATATGTCGCTCCACAATGAGAACCATCCAATTTTAGCTAATTCATCAAAATAAGCAAATTCTGGCCTCTGAAGCAATTATATGATGCAGGTCCAGAAAACATATGAAAAGATATTACCGTTAGTAGTATTCTTCAACGATTTTATACCTCTTAACCACCAAAGCTTATAAAATTAAAAAGGAAAATAAAAGATGCCTAAACCATCAAACCAGAAGAATAACATAATCATACAATTTGATAACCAGCTATACGGGGTAGTAGGCCTTTGTGTTTGAAGCCAAATTGATCAGACATCTTGCACTCAAGAGGTAGTTTAGATGGGATCTGAAAAGTGTGTTCGGATGAGAGAAACAGGTTATCAAGCTGTTCTTGAGATGCTAAAATTGAAAATAATAATTTTATAACTAAAAACAGATAAAGAGACCAATAAGTTTTTGACTTGTGGCATTAACGATAGAAAGGAAGATCCACATTTCTTCTGATACTGATCTCGACAACAACAAATTTCTTCTGATACTGATCTCGACAACTTGTGGCATTAACTATGCCAGTCACCATGGTCACCAAGAAATATAAATTTAACTTGATGCAAACTTCTACTATGCCAATATATTTCACCAGTGGAACTCAATTCACATTAATCAACAATAGTGAATAAGTCTATATTCCTAAACCTCCTCCAAATCCTAGGAAACATTAGACCTTCAATTCCACCATTGGAAAGTCTGTTCCAGAATATATATATAACTCCACAATCCATAGCAAGAATAGGTTGCCAAGCAATATAATCATAAAGTTCAAATTACCTTCAAGAGAATCCAGTGGGAGATAATATCCACGC
Organism: Musa itinerans; assembly: GCA_001649415.1. NCBI lineage: Eukaryota > Viridiplantae > Streptophyta > Magnoliopsida > Zingiberales > Musaceae > Musa > Musa itinerans. The sequence goes on along the minus strand of LVTN01000721.1, from coordinate 89,059 downwards.
TGCAGCCATCTCGTTTGGACATTTACTCGAACACAGCATGTAGAATAATTGTTCCGGCTGCGAATGCAAGGATCCTTCACGGCATCATCACGATCGTGTTCACCGATTCTTGGCAACCACCAGGCTCTCAAAGATCCGCCTCGAAGAACATCATAGGACCCAAAAGAACCCAAGAAACCGATGAAATCTCCATCAAGAGGAAGGAAGATTGAGTGCACCTGATCGAGCTGCCACCATCGTCGGAGCTCGACGATCCCAGACGTGAGGCAATGGAGGTCAGTGATTGGGTTGGGCATCCAGAGGTCAGAACTCGTGTTCAGGCGGTTCATCGACGATCAGAACTTCCTCCAAGATCTGCAAACAAAAACACGTCTCAAAACCCAAAGAATCCAAGTAACAGAGTTTCTGAAGGGAGAGAACGCACCTGATCCAGCTGCGTCCGTCGTGACAGGCTCTCATCGGGCTGTTCGTATCCCTTGGACATCTCTCATTCCTCGAGGAAGGATGCCCTCACAAGAACACGCCACAACCCAAGTGCTACCGCTCTCGTCTGAGATCGACGATCCGAGACGGAAATCATCAGAGATTAGGCTCGAGGGGAGGGGAGGAAGAAGGAGAGACGTGGGAAAGAGGGTTTCTCTACAAAGGCGGAAGAGGAGGGGGCAAATGCAACAGACTCATGGCTCGCCTATTTATATGACGTGAAGGACACAATACACGCAAAACAAACACACACACACACACCATATCGAATTAACCTCTCGAAATTTCAACTTATCTGAGGAGAAACATAAAACCAAAATGCTACATATCATCAATACGCAATTGTATTTTATATGCTTTACATATCTGTATCCAAATTATTCATTCAAAAAGGGTGACAGGGAAAAAGATGATGTACTCGAGAAATCTGCAAAAGCCTCGTACAAAACTACTGCTCATTTCCGGTATTTGGACAAGAAATAACGAGGTTAAGCCTCAATCTGTCGATGCTGGATCAGTTCTTCGATTGCTGTACTTGCCAAATCTACCACCTACGCCTGGACCAGATAAGGTGTCCCATACCTGAGATGAAAGCAAAGGAACTTGTGAGCAAACAGGGGATGAGAATATATATATATTTCGAGTGTTGTGAACTATATACTTACTTCCAGTCTTCCCTTGGAGCCTCCAATTGCTAACGAGAAAGGGCTATCATCTGAAAAGGCTACAGAGAATACAGCTCCCTGGTAATATCAATCACATTATCTCCATTGTCATTGCATGAACTAGCATTAAACATAGGGAACATAGACAACAATTGCATATGATTTTTTTTTTTTTTGTTTCTTATACCAATCTGCTGTTTATATGCCACATTTTTAATCCATGATTCTTCTTCATGGTTTAGCAGACAGGCCATATTTATTCATAAAATGATTTAGCTTGTTAGACTGAAAAATTGTTAGAAAAACCGAAATGCCATTATAATAAGGACAATTGCCTGGTTGCTTAACTATCTATATCATACTTACTGCCGTGAGATTTTGAGATGCAACACATGATGGTTGATTGTTCGACAAGTCCCAAAGCTTCACCTGTTTGTTTGAATCAGTCATCAGCAGATAATTTTATAACCAGAATCCAAGAGAAGCAAGGACAACTTGGTACCATCTTATCCGTTGAACCTGTAGCAAGAAACTGCATGAATAATATAGGTCAGTCAGTCATCATCAAAATTTATTGCCTTCAATTATGCAGAGAGTCAGATAGCAACTTACATTTGGAGCTGCCCGATTGAAGGAGACTGCAGAAACAGCTTTATCATGTGCATGAAGAATGAAAGTTGGCTTGGAACTGGAACCTGAATCTGATGAAGCCCGGACATCAAAACCTTGAACAGTACCATTCTCAAGACTCACCTGAAGCATATTAACAGGTTATTACAATAACATTAGAGGCATACAAGCAGCCAAAGGAACACGGTACAAAAGACTATTAACTTTTTTAACTTAGTTTGTAAATTTCTATTAACATCAGCTCATCCAAAACCAATAAACAACACTATTGAAATCCTTTCCCACGTTTGATCAAGATTCTTTCACATTTAAACCTTCATTTTCATTGATCATACAGTAAAAATAGATAGGTCATTCCTGGTAGTGAAACCTCAATCACTGAATTTCATTACCAGGTGAGCTAAATTAATAAGAAAGAGGATTGGTAGGAGTATCACTAACCTCATCCCATATTCTACATTGTAGAGAAGAAAACTCATCACAAAAGAGTGTTCTGAGTGTGGGTCCCATGCCAAACTCTCAACATCAGCTGTGACGGACCATTCATTACAGACCTGCGTGCTCGATCTCATATCCATCTGCAAATCAAAGGATATAAGCAAATTAGTCAATGTCATCATTAAGTGTGAAGTTTTGCAGTCTGGAAGTACAGGTATCTGACCAAGAATGATACTAGTATATGGTCCACAAATTTTGATTTAATCTCAGGCTTTATGAGATAATGACTTGTTCAGATAGACAAATTAGATCTCCAATGGAGAGACCATTAAGACATCTAATATTCACCAAATGGTCTTCCTTCTGGCCCCTTGTTCAGAGTGAAGACTAGTCCACCAGTTTCCTAATTCAAAGGCTAAAAAAATGAAGTATCTAGTTAAAGTTCACTACAAAATACAAAGTTTATTGTTCTAATAATCTCTCTACTCTTTCTGTTCTATTGTTTCATCAATTACTTCTCTTTACCGGATTGCTGCCATATTACAACCAGCATCTGTTGCTTTTATTGGGCTTACAAGTTAACAACAAACCAAGCGAACAAGACAGCAACAGCTAATGAGATCAATCACCTTCAGGGTGACTCCGTTAATTTGCATGCAGCCTTTGTGTCCTATGAAATATTATGATGGAACTGCTCTGACGTTAACCAGAAATGATATCATTCCTTACCACGACTACCGATTGATCAAAAGAACCGCTGAGAAGTACTTCAGGAGAATGTTGATTCCATTCAACTGCTTGAACCTGTGAAGTTGTAAAGTAATCATCAAACTCTATAGCATAATGTCACAACAAATTTAATTTTGAGGAATCAAACAAAGACAATACAAACATATGTTTCCAAAATAAGGTAGCACAATGCAAAGAAGAAGCGACTAAAGACTATTTGAGGGACCCTCTTTTCACTTAGGAATTAAAAAAAAACCAAGAGAGATCAGCATTTCCTCTAGAATCAGCCATGACAGAGATCTTATGCAACACCCTTGTCTCAAGTGACATCTCAAAATGCTTCAAATGTGATCCAGTTGAAATTGATTGTATCTCAAAAACTAAGAACCAGACAGAATAACCGAACTTAATGCATCAACTCTTAAAAAAAAAAGGGTGCATGAACATGTCCTGACTTAGTGAAGTCTGGTCACCATTTCAACAATCTACATCGTCAAAGTAATTTAAAAGAAAGATATTTCTCTATGCAGATAGAGCTGGGGCAATTTAGTTGGAATTCTTTCAAGCAAACTATATGAAGATCGTTTTCTACTAAGAGCTTTATGGTATTGCAGACGCATGAAAATAGATTTTAAAATGTCTTGCAAAATATAAGGCCATGCTATCAAAACATGATCTCCATTCCTAGGAATTGAAAGAGTCTTTGATGGTGGTGCATTTACTTGTAAAAATGTGTCACATGTTTACGGAATTTATGCTGTTAAAAATTAACCTAAAAGTAGTTTGCCAATTAAGCATGAATAAGACTAATACTGAATTCCAAAAAAATTCCATGACGTTAGACAAAATGGAATAATATGTCATGAACTAGTAAATTTTGATCAGCACTAGTATTCCCTCTATTATGGAAAGTGGTTTATACTTTATATCATATAAAAATAATTTGAGATTAGTGCCACGAAATTTAGTTCCAAAATTAGTTTGATAATGTTAAAGTTTTAAATGTAACCAGAGAAAATAAATAGATTTTGATTAGTTTATAACCAATATGCACTGGAATTGGAATAACATGGGATAAAATTCAAGACAATATAAAACAACACTACATGCAATTACTCAGAAAAGTAAAAGAAACTAAGAATCACAATAAATAATAGCACACTTAAAACATTATATAAAATATAGTGAAAATAGCTAAGCTTTTAGTTGTAGACTTAGTCAAGAAATGTAGGTTCACACCAAATACAAATTTATTATTTTTTAATCTACATTTTGTAAAAATATTTACCTTATCTCTGTGGTGCGCAACCGTCATAGAACATTTGCCAGCGACAACATCCCAAATCTTGACTGTTTTGTCGGCACTTGCACTAGCTAGAACATTCCTGAGATCGCATACAAGAAATTGTTTAGTATGAGACAGAAGCAATGTCATCCATGAATTTAGTAGCAAGCTAGCAGCATCAGTGAAATGAACATGTGACACACCTTGGTGTACCGTGTGTCGGATGGTACACCAGTCCGATAGAGGATTGGTACGGGTGGTACATCGGCACACCTTGGTGTACTGTGTGTTGGTACAGCTCGGTACATACCGTATTAACAGTTGATCAGTACACCGGTATGGTACAATATCTAGAACCTTGTGCTCACCTCACTTCCTTGTTCCATGCAAGCCCAAGTACAGAGTCTCTATGACTGCCCTTCTTGTACTTCACGGATGTCTACATGGGTCACAATTAAGGAACATGCAAGAACCAAAAGTGTAAGAGACCTCTATAGAAGATCATCCCATAGGATGACTCCGGAAGATCAGTTGACAATTGAGATCTGTGTAAGCTGACCTATCAAATCATAACATAATTCATCTGAGTTTGGTGTCAAGGAATTTTACAACCTTCAAGCCCTCTATGACAATTGATTAACATTGTAAATGATAATTAACGTCCCAAGTACGAGTGCAATGAAAAACAACTACAGGTTCTTGAGTTGCGAGGAACTAAAACAAGGCATATTACTCTATGTTTACAAATTACATCTCCTTAGTTAGTCTTAAATGACCACATAGGGTGCCTGAAGCAACTTCCCATCATCAAATACAGGTTCACTTAAAAGAAAGAAAATGCAAACCTTTTTCTCTTTTTTCTTCTTCTTTGAGAGACCTCCCAAGACCAGGAAAGGTTGAACCTCATCAATCTGTTGAAGTTAACACAATGTAAATAGGTTCTCGATGCTTGCCATAAACTAAAGGATGGTAAGTAACATACACAAAGGAAAATGCCAGCATCAGAAACAATCAACAAATAAGTTATGGATAGGAAAAAATACCAAATCAAGGTCCCATATCTCAATAGCTGGTTCCATGGATCCAACAGCTATGAAGTTGCCTGCAGAATTCAGGTTGACTTTAGGAACTGTGTATATTACTCAACTAGAATAAGATAAGTAGAGCATAATAATGAGATAACAAGTGAAAGGCATGGGTTACCTTTGTCACTATCTTTAAGGTTACAATCAAGCCAAGCTGTGCAGAGGAGAAAAGCCAGAAGGATAATATCATGATGAACATACATATTTGAATCACCATCATCTGATTCTTCGAAAATCCAAACCTGCCATGTGGTTCAGACCAGATTAAGCTTTTCAAATATACTTTAGATTTAAGGGATAAGAGCTCCAGCCAGTCCTTGTGGTTTTAAAGGGTGCTAATACCAAGGATTAAATGGCTTTTTCTTTCCCCTCCAAGAATATTATGCATAATGCAGACTAGGATAACGCAAATATGAAGCAGACACAAATGCTTCACCAAGACAACATCTGCCTTTAAAAGTTAGTTAAGGGATTTTTTGTGGCTTTGGTCTGAGCAGCGGCGTCAGCTCCTCTGCTCCAATATTAATTCTATCCAAGCAACATTCATCGGAAGATGCTGGAGTAACACAATACCGTGGACACAACATATCTCCTTGCCCTCTCCTTCGGAAGCAGATTACAGAAAGTAGTAGCCTCTTCACAAGCAAGGAGTCAGCAGCGTCAATTGTTAATCAGATGCTCAGTGAGAATGTCCTGCAAAGGCTCAAAGATACATAGCGAGGGTGGTAGGCTTTTATCTAAACTTGTCTGTTTTTGGTGTGAACAGCCAGCTGATTGCACAACATCTTAATTATGTCATGAAATAAAGCATCATATCAATAAGAGCAAAGCCAATACCAAGTCAGGCAAAACCAAAACTGATCACCAGTCCCAACAAATCAAGAAAACTATAAAAAGAATTAAAATGTTCTACCCAAGTTATGATAACAACTCTTAACTGTTGAATATGTACATTCTGCAAATGATTATTTTTCTTCGAAGACAACATCACTGCTAAAGACAAACAAATAAGGGAAAGTTAAGGTCAGAAAAAGCCAGAGAAACTTGAGAATAAGCATTGGAAAGGTAAAAAAAGAGACTCAGGTCGAATCAAGTTACGTGCCTCAAGATGACTGACTTCATCTTCATTCCGTGCACAGACTATAACTGCATCAGTTGGTTTTATGGTCATATCTTCTATCTCATCATCGTCGTCATCATCATTCTGGGAAAAGAATTCCAGAGGAGTCTTTTCAATTTCTTATTAAGACATTACAAAGAACATAAATTTGTTGTGACAATGATGGAGGAACTCACATCCTTGTTCCGAAGATAAGGGTCCATGTCATTACTTGGATAGTAAACATCCCCTAGACCAGTACTAAATAGCTCGATGCCTGAAAAATTAAAAAGAACAAACAATGAACTGACATTGTATAATCCTAATAACTGGTAAGGAAAAGTTGGTACCATCATCTTTATCATCATAATGATCCATGTCAAGTTCCCGAAGGCCATCAGCAATATCTTGGAAATCAGAACTCTTATTCCCTTGGTTATTGGATAAAGCCTCAGCAGCAGCTAATGCATGGGCTACCTCATCTGCCTCTTTGGAAGTGTCAACATCCATATCCTCTTGTTCCTCTTCTTCACTATCTCCACTGCACAATCAACATCAATAAAATAACAATGTAATTTACTGCAAATAATCAAATTTGGAATCACTGAATGGACATGAAGAGTTTTGAAAAAAGATTTTACCTTCGTCCTAATGCTCCACTTCTCAAAATATCCTCAATTTCCTCCTTGGAGGGTGGCTCAGCAACCAATGGGGAGCTCTTTGAAGCTCCCTTTGGGACCCAACTCACTGCCGAAATCATTTTACTGCAAAACTGTGAAAAGGCAAAGATATTCGGTTAACAAAATTGTTCAGAATCACATGCTTCTACGACGAAAACACTAGCTTTAACCGTCTATTTTTCTAAAGAATTTTTTTTTTTTATTCGTCATCAGTGAGAAATCGAGGTTGAGATGCATATCGCCTAATACGATCCTTTCTCGCTTGCCTCGAGAAGAAGAGGTGGCAGACAAAGTTTCAACGATGACTAAAGGAGCAGCGAGATAGATGCTGCAGCTCTCCGAAGATTCAGAGACGGAGGTCGATACGAGACTGTGACTATGGCGAGATTGGGGTTCGGGATAAAGAGGTTTCAGCAGATAAGCATCCAATGAATGCGCATGAACACCAATTCTCCGTCCGCCGGCCGGAACTCCAACCTTCGTTGAGGAAAGAGATAGAGAGGAAGGGGGAAAGACCAACGCGAAAGAGAGAGAGAGAGAGAGAGCGGGGGTGGAGTGGAAGCGCTTACCGACGTCGGGATGGCGGAGGTAGGAGGGAGTAAGGAGGAAGCGACGGGCTTCGAGCGACAATTCGGGAATAGGGTTTAAGAACTTCAGAAACAGCTCGCAGCAGTTTCATGATTTTTCATTCCTGGAAACAAGTTTTAGAATCGGTTGTTTTCAGAAACAAAAAACACCCAACAGCACAACAAACGGACCGAAAGAATGCGTTTCCTTAAAAAGAACAATTATATCTGTATATATTTTGTGAACACAACCAATAAAACTATATATAGTTGTTTTGATTTTGTATGAGAGTAGAATACGAAGCACACACCAACTCAGATGCGGAGTAGGTTCTTAGTTAGATTTAAATTGACATCTTAGTTGGACAATCAAAATCTATTTTAATGATATGAGAAATGTTTTAATTTTTAATCTTTCATCTTTATATATATATATATATATATATATAGTGAGTTTGAATTGGATATAATTCTTAAATATAAATAATAAATTATAATTTGTTGAAAAAAATAGGTTTTTACCATATAGCATCTCCATATTTGATTTTTTTAATTTAATTTGATAAAAAAAACCTCAATAAAATCATAAAAATATGTAATTATCTTTTAAATAGATTTAACTTGATTATTTGGAACTGAACCAATTGTTTTGAAATGAATCAGACATTCAATTAAATTATAACTATCGATTTGATTTAATTGAACTCTAGGTTATCTTTAATTTTCTAAAACTATTCCTCACCTCCGATCTATCTCCTCCTCATTGTTCACTTCCTCCTCACCCTCTCTCGTAGCTTTCTCTTACTCTCCCTTTTTATCCTCCTTCTACTTCATATTTGTCTCTTCTCCATTTGTATCATCTTGCTCACCTTATCCCTTGACTTCTTTCATCTCCCCCTCCTCATTCTCCTCTCACACCACATTTGTCTCATTCTCCTTTCACTCTATTTCTATCGTTATATACTTCTTCTTTTTTCACTCTATCTCTATCGTCATATACTTCTCATCTCTTTGATTTCCTTCTTGTTCACTTCTATTCTGTCTTTTTTCTCTCCTTATTGGCTTCTTCTTGCTTCTCCTTCTCATCCTCCTGACACTCCACATTCATCTCCTTCTCCCTTTACTCCACTACTATATCCTCCTCCTCTCCTCGTACTTCCACCTTCGCCTCTCCCCATTCCACCTCGCTTATTCTCTCCTCATCTTTTTCCTTTTACCTCACTGCTCTCTTCTTCTCCTTCTTCATATCCTCATATTCACAGTTTACACATCATATATGTAGATCATATTAAAAAATATATATTATGTTTATATAAAATTATATTAAATTTATTATAAAATTTTAAAAATTTAGTTATCATTATAAAAATAAATTTTTTAATAATTCAAAATTAGGTCAAGGTTTAAAAAAAAATGATTAAAGTATGAATGAATATTTTAAGAATCTTTTAACTTCGAAATTTTCAATATTTAAGCAAATTTACATAAATGTTATTGGTTTAGCCTCCTCAACTATTATTCTAGGTTCCTCAACTTCAACTATCAGAGTCTTTTTTCTCGTTGTCCTACTCACTTCATTATCAATGGTTCGAGCCTCCTCACCCATTGTCTGAATTCATGATATAAATGATATCATAGTATAGTTGTGTATATACTAAATAGTGTAAATACTAAAAAGATAATATAAAAATTTTCTACACAATGTTTTTATATTATCTTTATAATATTTTAGAAATATGAACAAAAACATTGTAAGCACTTCATAAAATACTATAACAAATATTTTTATTATTATTTTAATACATGATACAAATGATATCCAATATAATTGTATATTTGGAATGTAGTGTAATAAATATAAGAATTACTAAAATGTTGCATATATATTATTTTTCTAGTATCTCTATAGTGTTTTATAAATATGAATGAAAACACTACAAATGTTTAATAAAAATATCTTAACGAAATATTTTTCTTATTTTTTTTAATTCATAATCATTTGGTGAAAAGAGTTAACGAATTGGAGGTGATTTATGAAGCAATTTAATTGTCTCATTTTTAAACTTTCTTAGTAATTCAAAGTTAGGCCAAAGTTTGAAAACAAAAAAGTTAAAGTACGAATGAATTTTTGAGAATCCTTAATTTTTTTTATATTATTATATTTAACTTTTCTACTGTTTAATTAAATTTATATAAATGTTATTGGCTTAGCCTCATCGCCCATCGTCCTAGTCTCCTCAACTTTAACTATCCTAGCCTCTTCTCTCGTGATCTTACTCACTTTGATATCAATAGTTCTAACCTCCTCTCGTGTGGTTCGAATTGATGACACAAATGATCTCTTAGTATAGTTGTGTATATATTAGATAATGTAAATACTAAAAGAATTATAGAAAGATTTTCTATAAAGTATTTTTATATTATCTTTATAGTGTTTTAGAAATACAAATGAAAACATTGTAAACACTTTATAAAAATACTATAATTAAATATTTTTATCATTTTTTTAATGCATGATACAAATGATACCCGAGTATAATCCTGTATGTCCAATGTAGTGTAATGAATATAGGAATTACTGAAATGTTGCTTATACAATATTTTTATGTTATTTTATAGTATATTTTAGAAATACAAATGAAAACACTATAGATACTTAATAAAAACACCTTAACCAAATATTTTTATCATTTTTTTGAATTCTAATCATTTGGTGAAAGGAGTCACCAAATTTAAGATGATTTATGATGTGATGATGTTGTCTCATCTGTGAACTTTTTTAGTGATTCAAAGTTAGGTCAACTAAAGAATATTTTAAAAATCTTTCAATTTTTTATATTATTATTTTTAACTTTTTTTAGTGTTTAGTTAAATTTATTTAAATATTATCGATTTAACATTCTCGCTCATCGTCTTAAGCACAACTTCAACTGTCCTAAACTTCTCCCCCATGGTCCTACCCATCCCAATATCAATAATTTCACTCTCCTCACCGTGATCATAGCCTCATCAAGCTCAAGAGTTGCAGCCCTTTCATTTTGTTAAAAGTTGTTATCACCTCATGATCAATGGTTGTAGCCTCATTTCTATCCTCGTCAACTTGAATAATCATAATTTTCTTCGTCCACACAATCATTGTCCTCTTAAGAGTCCTACTCTCATCACTATTCTTAGCCTCATCCTCCTCCTAACTCATAACTGAAACCTTAACTCCCTAATCGTTAACATTTTTCTTGTCATATAGGTCCTCCCATCCTCTTATAAATAAAAAAATAAATTAAATTAAAATTAGCCAAATTAAGATTTGTACTCGACTAAAATATAAAATCTATTAAAATAAAATATCATCTCAATAGTGATGATACTTCCACGATGCAAAAGAGTCGCCTCCATATCTATGATACAATGTTAAACATATATTATAAACAAATAAAATTGAATAAAATATATAATAAAATATATTAAAAATCTTACATTTGTGAAGCACACCTTCAACAATATTTTATAAAGAACCATCTCCCAAATATATATATATGATATGATATGATATGATATGATATGATATGATATAGAGAGATCTAAATACTAAAAAGATCAGCTCACTTTGTCGTTGAGACTTATCAAAACAAATTTGTCTCCTCACAGCATTGCCAAAACCACAATGAAGGATGAGAAAAAGGGAAAACGATGGACGAAAATAGGGTTTTTATTTCTAACATAGTATATCTTGTGGTTTTAGAAAAACACTATAAACCACCCTAATGAGTCTTAACCTCAGACAAAAAAAAATTAAAAACTTACAAATATCTTGTTATAATGCTTTGACACTAATGATATATTAAGAGGTAGAGAATCATGTCATATATAGCTATCTTAAATTAATATACAGTGTTTTATGTAACCTATACAGTGTTTTGGACACCTCACTAAGAAATACTGTTAAGAGTTAAGGAAAACACTGTAAGCCACTCTAAAAAATTAGAAGCTCATAAATATTTTATTGTATTTCTCTAAGGCCAACGATATAATAAGAGATAGAGAATCTTATCATAAATAGTTATCTTAAATCAATATATAGTGTTTTATGTAACATAGACAGTGTTTTGGACATCTCACCAAAAAAACATTGTGAAGAGTTAAGAAAAATACTGTAAACCACTTTAATGAGTCTTAATATCACAAAAAAAAAGAAGAAGCTTATAAATGTCTTATTTTAATTCTCTTTGACCAATGATATGGTAAGAGGTAGAGAATTATGTCATATATAATTATCTTAAATTATTATATAATGTTTTGTGTGACCTATACAATGTTTTAAATAGCTTGTCAAAAACGTTGTAAACAATTAATAAAAATAATATAAACCACCCTAATGACTCTTATCCTCAACCAAAATAAACTAAAAGCTTACAAATGTCATGTTCTAGTACTCTACTATCAATGATATGATAAGAGGCAGAGGATTATATTATATACAGTTATCTTAAATCAATATATAATATTTTATGTAACCTACATAGTGTTATGAATAGCTTGTCAAAAAATATAATAAAAATGCTATAAACAAACCTAATGAGTCGTAACCTCATGAAAAAAAATTAGTAACTTATCAATGTTATGTTATAATGCTTTACGACCAACAATATGACAACATGCATATATATATATATAATTTTCCTTTACGTATATATTATTTTCATCATGATAACAAGAGCACTGTAAATAATACTTCAAAATGCTATAAACAATGAAAATGAGTACTTGCTTATGGATCATGACATTAGTGCTAATAGATATTTTACAATCTTGATTATAGATAAAATTGAAAATAAACTAATTTAAATATTTAAAAATAATATATGATTAGATTGTTTCAATGGGGGACACGAGCATTACATGTCAAAACTATTAAGATGAGCACAGTGAAGGCGATACGGTGTTTACTCTGAAACAACCGATAAGAACAGTGTGTGACTGACATACAATGTTTTCAATACTATTGTCATTGATAAGTACTCTAGAAACACTTGTGACCAGCCAAGTAAAAAAACTAAAGCTTTTAGGGTAACTTTCATATTGATCTACGGTGTTTCATAGCTAGTGAGAGGATTGTAGAGGCTACAGGAGAGTAGAATTTATAGGAGCTTAGGGTCGTCGACATTAGATGAGACGAAAAGGACTTTAGGGATTACTTATGTTTAGGGGTTCAAGAGAGAGAGAAGGTATGATAAAGTATTATCTGCTTCACGGTTTAGGTTGCCACGCAAGAGAGGGAAAACCTAAAGCAAAATCCCAAGGCAAAACATAATACATATAAAGCTATGCAAGAGAGGAAAAATACTTATCGAGTTTCCTCGTCGAGAGTAGATGAGACGAGCGTAGGTTTCGTTAAAGTTACAATGAACGGATAAGGGTGATGATAGCAAAGGTCTAAGGAAACTGACGAGTTGATGGTAGAGGTTCGAAATGAAGTTGAACAATGAAAGTCCGAGAGGAAGCAGAAAAGCCAGCGTTCTATTAATGACTAAGATGAGTCAATCTTCATATACAGAATAGAGGTTGGAAACCGTGGAGGAGCCAATTAGATTTAATTGCAATGGAGAGAAGACAATTCAATGATCAATCTAACATTAATTAAAGGTTACTGATTAGGAATAATCAAAATAGGGGTGACTGATTAGGAAAAATCCAAAAAGAGGGTATTTTCTCAAGTAACCTCTTTTTTTTTATTTTATGATAAATTTAGAAGAAGTTTATATCTACTTGATATTATCAAACTTTTAGAAAAAAAAAGATGTCTCTCGGTAAAAATCAAATACAAGAGTGTCATTTATAAAAAGTTAATCACTATATGTTTTTTTTTGATAAATTATCTAATAATAAATTGAGCTTACTATTTAGAGCTCATTTCTTACTGGTCATAATCCCTTAAAAAATAATAAAATAAAATTTTACTATTCATAACCTTTTACCTTTTATCTTTCTGTTTGTTTTTTTTCCTTCTTATTAGGATCGAGTTGACACTAAGAGGGGGAGGGGGAGATGAACTAGTGCAGCAATAAAATCGATATCGGAAATATATTTAACTTGAAAGCATTTATAAGAATGTAATGAGAAAGTAAAGCAAGTAAGATAGTTTGGCAGCTAAATTGCATAAATAGAAATGCAAACCGAGTTTTATAGTGGTTCAGTCGTCATGACCTACATCCACTCTTGATTCCTCTTCCATCGAGGCCACCAGCATCTTCTTAAAATGGACGAAGATCAACTATCCTTTTACACCCTTCTTCTCATTTTCACATGTTTATGAGATAACCTTTTACAAGCACTCACTCCTCCCTAAACAAAATTCTAACCTTTAGAACTAGAGGAGGGGATTTCTGAAGTGATTGCTATAGTGTTTTCCCACTTTTAAGTTCTCTATACTTGTATATCTTAACCAGGGATAAGAAAAGTATTTATAGGCTCCAAATGGATTCAAACTTGGAGCCAAAACTCGTCTCATCCTAGGTCTTTCGAGTACTAGTGGTACCACCGCCAGTGTTGGGCAGTACCACCGCTTGCAACACTGACATTGGACAGTATCACTACCCAATCTAGTAGTACCACCACCTGACATAGTCTCAAAGACTATGTCTGGGCAGTACCACTGTCCAGACTAGCGGTACCACTACCTAACACAATCTTGGAGATTGTGCCACCGACGGTTCTACTTGTTGGGTCATTGTTTGGGCTTTTCACTTGGCCCAATACAACCTAAACTTAAGCCTAATTGGCCCTTAATGGAGTTGGCTCAATTCCAACTCAATTACATCTAAAACCTACTTCGATCTAGACAATTATTAGAAAGCTAAATCAAATATTATCCGATATGCCATTGGTTCATCGACGCCTCGTCTATTCTTCAGCGCATCGTCCTCTCTTGCAGAGTATTATCCCATCGGCCAATTGACCTACGTAACTCTGATTTCCTTAGCGCAATTTTTGCTCTTCTTGGTCTAATGCCCGAACCCATGGCCCGAAGCCTTATGTCGATACGTCGATCGATCCTCCAACTCGACGTCCAATCTTCTGACATGTTCTACTCCGGCATTTGTCTCTCCTTGATCAAAGCTTCCTATGTCACTCAAAATACAAATCAGATCATAAACACTATCAATTAGTTTCATCATCAAAATTCGAGATTCAACAATCTCTCCCTTTTTTATGATGACAACCAATTGATGACGAAGTTAACCTTAACTCCCCCTGTTAATATGTTATATTGATAGAACTTTTGAATTTAAAAATTCAAGTAACATGTCATCACAAAATCAAGCATAAGATTTTAATATCATCATCATACTTCTCCCCCTTTGTCATCAACAAAGAGGAGAAGTGCATCTAGACAATTTTTAAGATATGCAAGTTTTACAACATACAAGCTAACAAATTTTTTATCACTTTACAACATACATAATCACCAAATCATTATTAATTTAAAAGATGTGGAAGATTGTAAATTTTACAAGTTTGCACTTTTGAGAAGTTCTTTATTCTCTTTTGAGAAGTGCAAGCTAACAAGTTTTGCCTTTCTCTCAAGTAATTTTGGTTGCCTTTCTATCAAGTAATTTTGGTTCCTTTGCAATTGTCGAGCTAGCAAGTCTTTCTTCCCCCTTTTGTCATTAAAGGAAAAAATGAAAGAAGGGAATAATTCAAATGTACAAATATTTTAACCATCACATAAACAAGAAATCAAGTCATGAACCCAAAAGTCCATGAATCATTTTGACAAATATCCTTTTAAATAGAAAATAATCTTAATTCATTCAATAGAAAATTTAAATTATAATTGCGAGAAATCAAGATCATAACTTCAATAAAGCTTCTCTTTAATATATAGCAAGTAGAATAATAGGAGAATAATTAAAAATCTTGATTTATATAAAGAAAATCTCAACTTATCATGATTTGATAAATATTCACTTAAAAGAGTGAATCATACATGCATCAAGAAAGATATTTCACGTTGAATATATCAGAAGTAAATACGATAAATGATTTAGTTGGATATATAATCTCATTAGTCATATGAAAATAGATAAAAAATCATCATCAAAATCACTTTTCGAAAAAATCAATGAAGGCAACATAGATAGATTCACATGAGAACTGATTCATGCATCTCAATTTAAAAAAAAAGTTATAATTTTGAAAAATTCATGATTCATCTAGAAAATTCTCCTCTTTAGTAAAAGATTAGAAAAAGCATATGAGAAATAGGTTTATGCATAATATGTCTCAATTCATCATGAATCATAAAAAAATAGAATATCAAGTGAAGGAATCATAATTCATGTGACAAAAAGATTATTGATACGTGTATTCAAACTCATCATGCATAGTTTCAAAATGTAAAATCATCAACTATGTTACAAACATATTCATCAATCTCCCTTTTTTGAAAACATAACAAGATAGGGATTGGGAAATTCTTAAGAAAAATGCTTTCCTTCTTTTTTTATTTGAATTTATGTGATTTATTTCACACAAGCATGCCAAGTTTTTTACACTAAATCAAAACATGCATCATCGTTTAAGAACGAAAAACAAATTTCATCATCAAAATCATCATGACAAAAAATATAACACATTAAATATAAGGCTTCTTTAAACAAGAGATTTGATTTATCATTTTAATTTCAATGATAATACATTTTTCTTTTTATGTGTTTCATTTTATATGATTGATTTCTATGCTCAAGTTTTTCATATAAAAATCATCCATCATGTTTAAAACCGAAAAATAATACAAAATCATCAAGATACACATAATTATTTCTTATAACATATAAGGAATTAATCTTATTTGATATACAAGTATTATTACAAAATATGCAATTGTCATGATCAAATATATATATATATATATATATATATATATATATATATATAAAACTAATCATGAAAAGTACTAAGTAATTTCATGGTAAACTAAGGGGGTTTTGGTTACCTTGTTGTCGAAGGTCATTAAGGCATAGTTCGTCACCTTGTCTTTTTAATTTACTTCTCGTCTTCGGATGAGCTCGATTCGTCCCAAGCCGTCTTGAATACTTGCTTCTTTTTTGACAGTTTCTTCTTTTAAAGTTTATTTTTATTCTTTGATTCTTGTTTTAAGAACTTTATAAGTTTTATTGTGAAAAGTTCAAGGTCATCATCATCATCACTTGAGTTATCACTCAAGTGGTATTCTATTATTCGAAGTGTCAAATCCTTCATGTTCTTTGGAATGTTGTTCTAATGTTCATCAAGTTCATAATATGTCATGCACATCATTTTATAGGTCATTAATGACCTGATAAATTCTTCAAGAGCAAGGTTATTTAGGTTTTTAGCCTCTTGTATTGCCGTTATTTTTTAATCCTAATTTTTAGGAAGAGATCATAAAATTTGTTTATAAGTTCAAGATTAGAAAACTTTTACCAAGTGCTTTTAAACTATTGACAATATCCATAAAATGGGTATACATGTCAACAATAATTTCGCTTAGCTTCATACAAAACATTTCAAAATCACGTATCAAAAGATTAATATTTGAATCTTTAACTCTACTAGTGCCTTCGTGTGTAATTTCAAGTATGTGCTAAATCTTATAAGCCGTTTCGCAAATAAAAACTTGATTGAATTCATTTTTATCTAAGGTGCAAAATAGAACATTCATAGCTCTAGCATTTAAAGAAAACATTCTCTTCTCTAGATTAATCCATTCGTTCATTGGTCCAAAGGGTTTTTGAAAACTATTTTTAATAATACTCCATAAATTTAAATCCAAAGAAAGTAAGAAAACTCTCATTTGAGTTTTTCAATATGTGTAGTCCGTCCCATTAAACATAGGAGGACGAATGATAAAGTGACCCTCTTGAAAGCCGAAAAGAGTAATTTTTCTTAGTTGTTAAATCAAATAAGAAAAACGTGGCTCTGATACAAATTGTTAGGATCGAGTCGGCACTAAGAGAGGGGGGTGAATTAGTGCAGCGATAAAATCACTAGTTTTGAAAACTTTCATTTAATGAAAACCGATATCGAAAATGTATTTAACTTGAAAGCATTCGTAAGAATATAATGAGAAAGTAAAACAAGTAAGGCAATTTGCAATAAAAGTAAATTGTACAAATAGAAATGAAAACCGAGTTTTATAGTGGTTCAATTGTCATGACCTACATTCACTCTCGATTCCTCTTCCGTCGAGGCCATCGGTATCCATTAACGGTCTTCTTTCAATAGGCGAAGATTAACTACCTTTTTACACCCCTCTTCTCCTTTTTACAAGTTTAGGAGACAACCTTTTATAAGCACTCACTCCTCCCTAAATAGAATTCTAAACTTTAGAACTAGAGGAGGGGATTTCTCAAGTGATTGCTACAATGTTTTCCTACTTTTAAGTTCTCTGTACTTGTATATCTTAACCAAAGATGAGAGGGATATTTATAGGCTCTAAATGGATTCAAACTTGGAGCCAAAACTAGTCTCATCTCAAGTCTTCCGAGTACTGACAGTACCACCGCTTGCAGCACTGACATTAGGCGATATCACCGCCTGATATAGTCTCATAGATTGTGCCACCGATAGTTTCACCTATTGGATCACTATTTGAGCCTTTCACTTGGCCCAACACAGCCCAAACTTGGGCTCAATTCCAACCCAATTACACATAAAACCTACTTTGATCTAGATAATTATTACAAAGCTAAATCAAATGTTATCCGATATGTCATTGGTTCATTGATGCCTCGTTTGATTATTCAGTGCATCGTCATCTCTTGTGAACTATTGCCCAATTGGTCAGTTGACCTTCGTAGCTCCGATTTACTTGGCGTAATTTTCACTCTTCTTGGCCCGATGCCCGAACCTATGGCTCGAAGCCTTCTACTGATACGTCAACCGATCCTCTAGCTCGACGTTCAATCTTCTAACATGTTCTACTCCGGCCCAACATGATTCTTCCTGCTTTAATTGTCTTTCCTTGATCAAAGCTTTTTGCATCACTCAAAATGTAGATCAGATCATAAACACTATCAATTGGTTTCATCATCAAAATTCGAGATTCAACACTTTCTTGTAAACTCACATATGCACCCTATTGCCACTGACTCTTCCCACCACCCGTTATCGCTAATTACTAGCCTGAGCCTACCCCCATCACTCCCTACCATCAAATGCTACCCCCAATTTGCTTACCTATGCAGCATGTAGACTCTCCCCATCACTCGTCATTCCTAGCCCATACTCCTTGCCCGATGCTCTCCCATCCATTGTTATCACCACTAATATTGTAGCCATCGGCTTTGTCGATTATGGATGTCGTTGGTGCTAACATCATGGAGAAGAAGAAGAAGAAGAAGAAAAAAGAGAAAAGGAAAAAAAAAAAAGGAGGGAGTGAAATGTAAGGAGTGAAAAGATCTTATTAGAATTGAGTTATAAATTTACGGCATATATGTTTACTTATAATGGTTAACTTATAAATATTCAAAAAATTTAACATGAGGCTATAAATAATAAAAATATGATTGTAAATGGTAATCTCTTAATAAATTTATTAGTTTTGGTTAGTATCGAATTTGGTCGGTTTGGATTAATCCGAGTTGGATCTCATTCTAAAATATAAATAACAGATTATATAGGTTTCGATTTGTATAGAATTTAGTAGTATTGGGATTTATCCGAGTCAAATCTAGTTATGAAATATAAATAATATATTACTTAATTTTTAATAGTACCAAATTTAGTCATAGGGTTAGTTGGAGTTAGATCTGTTTTACAATATAAATAATCAATTACTTTTTTTTTTGGGGGGTGTCGACTTTGATCGGACTGGGGCTAATCTAATATAACTTGTTTTCAAAATATTATCACCACACCATGGAAGTGGGTTTGCAACATTAATGTCAAAGTTTATATTTGGAGGTTGAAAATCTAATATGGAGAATCTTAGTACTATTTTAGATGGTTCAATTCTTGAGATCATTACAAAACCCATATTAAAGTGTGCTCGATAAAATTTCTTTGATATTCAAATTTATAAATATTTGAGACTACAAGTAGGATTCACAAAGTTGGGAGACTTCTTATACCTCCCTCTTAGAACCCTTATTTATGGTTGAGAACATCTAACTGTAAGCACAGAATTCACAACGAAAACTCCAACTACGACAGAGATGAGATGTATCTACGCATGCAATTGTTGTTTCAATCAACTAAGCTTGCACGAAGGATATTGTATTGATCACCCACCTCGACCCACTGGCCACCGTAAAATACCGATATCTCCTAATAGCAACGGACTTACGTTCGTTGGTGTTGTTCCTGTTTTTACGCTCCTTTCCTCTCCCGACATTTCATTTCATTGTCCCACATCGTGGATTCTCGGAGCGGAGCGGTTTGAGAGGAGCTTAAGAGAGAGATTGGCCGGCCATTTCACCATACTTACCTGGACGGGGTCGATGGGCGATCAACAAGGCCCATGGCCTGGGCCCGCGACCTCCATTGCACGTGGGAGGGGCGCTGGTCTACCATCTCCCCAAGCGGGAGAGTGGACGTCGTAATTTGTGGCAGCGGGGGTACGCGTTCGCGCGGCCCCTACCCAAGTTGAATTTAAATTTTTTTAATTTATGATAATTATCCAGTTTATTAACTTATTGGTCTGCTGTATGTATTTATATGTTGATTAATATCAGGAGATGCTTCTTTCTCGAGGGGCCAATATCGCTGCTTTCAGACTATGTATGCATAATAATGCTTGGAGCTCCGAGGTAAGTTTGGATTTCTGAAGGGTGAGAGACGACGGGGAAAGGAACGGGTAGTTGATTAACTGGGGGGATCAAAGCGTGGCTCTCTAGTGTTCCTCTCTGCTATTTTGCTGCTGCTTGCTTCTTTTGCCCGGATTGCATAGGATGGTACAGTATGTCGTCAGCTCGTGTCTCTCTCAACTTTCCGTTCGAGGGATTTGGACTGTATCATCGAGCAATAATGACAACTAAAAACATTCCATCACAAAGAATCTCGTAATAACTCACTGCCGCTACGGAAACAGGGACGATTAGTCCCACATCGATTGGGACACGAAGAGGAAAGGCGCAAGAGGCGCTTAAAACAGAGTCTTCGTCGTCCCTTTCTCCATACTTACCTGGACGGGGTCGATGGGCGATCAACAAGGCCCATAGCCTGGGCTCGCGACCTCTATTGCACTTGGGGAGGGCCGCTGGTCTACCATCTCCCCGAGTGGGAGAGTGGACGTCGTAATTTGTGGCAGCGGGGGTACGCGTTCGCGCGGCCCCTACCAAAGTCTATTGAAGTCTGTTTCTTCTATAAATCCAAGTATGGCTTAAGAGGCCATTGTTTTATCGTATGGCAGGCAATGCTTTCTCCATTCTCTTCTACGTAACGGAACAAGAATCAAACTGGCCAAAGAACGTGTATTATATATAGATGGGAAATGCTTGCTGTATCTTTTATTTGCCCGACCCATGGGTGTGCATCTAGTTGACGGACCTGGTTTGATGTTGTCAGTGGGTCCTTCACGTGGCTCCTGGATCTACCACCAAAATCCCGACAAAGCCCCAACTACGGGAGTGCGACAGCAGCTAATCATTTGTGTACCAAATTTTGCCGTTGAAATTTCCCTACTTGTTCTGAATGTTTAAGCATTGTGAAGTGACTGGGACCTACACCGGACCTGTAACACAGAATAATTTCCCTTTGGACAATCCTACCAAATAAAAAGTATCCTTAGCAGCAGCGATCATGCTCGAGGACCATTTATTACAAGCTATAATAAAAGGAACTTGCATACATAAAATCCTGAAAGACATGTATCATCTATCAATTGAAAGAAATCACTTGCTGTCCTATAAAAAAGGAATACATTGCAAGAATAATAATATAGTAGTCATGCGTGTCCCCAGTAGCACCAAGAAAAAGGCTTGCTAACATAATCCTCGTTTATGCACTTTAGCTGCCAGAGTAAACATGACTACATCAAACAGTTTGAGCGATGCAATAAGATGTGCTTAGTCCTTATATCGAATGTCTAGTACAAATAAAACAATATTTCAACAAAAGAGCAGGATATGGAGGAAAGTTGATATCCCTATGGTGACAACTTAATGCCCAATGCTCTTCTTCGCTCTAAGAGATTCAAGGGCCTTCTCTCGGAGCTCAATCTCAAGCCTTTTTTCCTTGGATTCTGTTCCTTCTGCATCAGCCGAACGAGAAGTCTTTTTAATTGAATCTTCACCATCTGATTTACCATTATCATCTTTCTCAAAATCTGGAGGGGGTGTCACAGTATCGATTGACTTCACTTTTAGCTTCTCAGCATGACGTTCTGATCTTTTCCGGTGTTTATCTTCATGCTTTCGACGCCTTTCCTCCTTGCGTAATCTTTTCTCGTCCTTCCTTCTTCTCTTGGCTTCCTTATCTTCAGTATGAGAATCAGGCTCAGAAGTCTCATCTTCCCTTCTATGCCTATCAGACTTTTTATGCCTTTTTTTGGTACTCTTATATTTATGTGTATTAGTCTCCTCAGAATCCGAATGGTTGCTGCGTGCTTGACTGCTTGTATCCATTTTTCTCTCAGATTTTTTAACAGATTCTGTTTCATAATGCGATTCTCTGTATGCATCGCTTCTTGATTTAGCCCTTTTTTCAGCATCAGATACAGAAAGATCCGCACGGGAGCTTTTTAGAACCAGCTCATTAGAAACTACTGAAGCAGATGCAACTTGCACGGTTATCTTAGTTGAGTGTTGTCTATCATAGGAAACCTCCATAGAATGTTTTTCACCCTGTACCCTTTCAGGACCATATTCAGTATAACTGGCAAGAAAAGACATGATAGTTACACATCCACATAGCTATTAGGCAACATAATGCATGGTGATTTAAGTATTCCTTGCACAGAAAGCTTAAAAAGAAGGAAAAAAAAACATTATCTTTCAAAACCAGGATTTGGTCCAAGCCACAGAACTATGGAAGACATTTAACTTCGTTGGGAGCTTTAACTAATCCCAGAACAGAATGATTATTAGGTGTATGCAATCTATAGAAAAAGAATTGCTTCTGTGAGTTATACACCAAAAACTGAATGGTGATCCACACTAATGCTCAAACTTGGCCAACTATAATGTTAGCAGTGCTGGCGGTAATGTCAATTACATGGGGTTGGCTTTATGAATCTTTTCCCACTCTGAGCTTTGTTAAGGCCAGTATCCATAGCCAAACTACTCGAATTCAACTAAAACTTAAGAAAACTTGAAAGCGAGATTGCAATTGGGTCGACCGGAACGGCTGATCCAGGTCAAGGATCAACGAAAACTAGTCCAGGGCCATTGAGCTTTGTTGAAGGCAGTATCACAAATCAAATTTTCTCTTAGTATTTCCAATGAAATTTTTTAGCTTTTCCTTCACATCTCTTCTTGTTTAGCCAGTGCATTTGTCCTTTGAATATAACCGAACAAATTTAAACAATTTCCTTCAATTTAGCCTGGACTAGTATATCCACAAATGCTTCGGATGCTAAATTTCTTATATAGTTTCTTTCTAACCAAGCACATCCACCTTACATCCTCATTTCGATGACAGTAATTTCTTGAAAACCACCCAACATTCTAGTTCATAAAGCAAACAATGAATTAAGATCTAAGTCAAAATTAATAAAATAACATAAATTTCATCATTCTTCATTGTCCACAAACAGTTATTCTGTCACCCACCCTTCTTTCATTTTGGCCAACAGTCAATCTATTGTTTGTTTATGTGGTAGTTGTGGGTGCCTGCTAACACTATATTCTGGAACAAGAATAGTGTATCTTTAAGGGAATCAGTACACAGTCAAAGCCTATACAGAACAAAATTAGCCAATTTTTAGTTAAGAGATTCTCACATGAGACGACTCCTATAGGTACCAAAATTTTTTCAGAAGAGTATGACCATTAGAATGAAACTTGTATAAGCCAACAAGGATAGGAAGTTACTAAGGCTCACAAGATTGAAATAGATTTCTGGTTGGTCATTGATATATAATTAGTACTGGACTAGATAGGCTGGATGGCATTTCAATTGAAAGCTAATTCGAAAATAAAAAAATAAAAAACAAAGTATATTAATGGTAACATGTGCATGCACATGCTGTGAATAAAACATAATCTGTGTGGACATGCCATGAATAAATATTAACGTCAAAGCTCAAATGCTAATTATTATGAGCAATATAGTCATACATATAAATGTCAAAGTATGACATGGATAAATAATTAGGTTGAGATGCATGGCTTATACTCAAAAGAGTACTTGGTCACCAAAATGAAAACCAAAGAGGTAAGTTTCCCCAAAAGAGGTGATGCTACTTGGCTTTTTTTTTCCCTCCTGCACTGTGATCAATTTGGATGGTATTAATCAACCAAGCAGGATGATTTTTTATTGAGAATAACAGTCCTAGTTAATACAAGGTGATCCATTCAATAATTGATCTGCCTCGGCCAAGCTCGGCCTTTTTAGTGAATAGATTGATTTGGATGGAATAAAAAACTTTAACCATTGTTGTCAGCTACATTAAACAGTCTATTAAAAGATACTAATATATTCAGAGTTTGTATGATGAATGTTAATTAGGGACATTGAATTCAAATCAGAAACAGTGAGCCAATGCTCAGAGAGACTGAAATTGATCTTGGTAGAGGACTGCTTTAACTCTCATCTCTTCTTTTTCCTCTTGAAGGTCAGATTGCGGTCTTTCTCTAGATCTACTCTATAAACCATCAGTTTAACTTAAATGTCTCTTGCTTTTCTTTTTCACTTGCCACCCCACTTTATTCATCTATCAGCTTAATCATCTTATTTTCTACTACTACTACAACAACAACAATAACAACAAAGTCGTAAGTCCCAGAAGCCCCAAAATCTTATTTTCTAACTACCCCAAAATTTTTGCCTAAACTATCCTTGTACCTAGTTTTCTGACTTCATTCAGTAGTCTCAATTTGATGGTCAAGATCATCTTCAATTTGTTTTTGTTCACCAGTCTGTTACAAATTATAGATTACTGATTTTAGGGACTAATGCAGATTGTGTTATTAGTTCTATTCTGTCTCAGTTTTAACACCAATAATGATTTTTGTTAGACTGTACTAACGTATTTAGGTATGCTTTTAAAAACTTGATAATCATAAATGCTTGCTGACCTATTAATTCCCTATAGAAATTAAAAAAATATATTTGTTGAGTATCAGGGAGGAACCAGAAGGGGACATGGGGACGTGTGCTTGAGAACAGGAAAGAAAGAAACAAGAGAACAAGAGAAAAGCAAAAGGAGAATGTTATTCACCTTTTACGTTCAGTTTCCTTATTTTTTATGCCCATGTTAGAATGACGATCTTGGTTGCTTGGAGAGTGATCAACTTCTAACCCGTTATTAGAAAACTCTTCTTGGCTGAATTTGTTGGCATGAAACCTTTTCTTCTTCATATCAGCTGCTGAATCCCTGCCTTTCTTGGATGAGGAATCAGTTCTACAATATGCATCCTCCCTGAAAATTAGAATGTGGATAGATAACAGGACTGACATGAGAATCAAGTATAATTCAAAACCAAAGAAGCCAAAAGAATAAACTTAACCTGACAACATAAGACTCTTCATCGGTGTCATTTATTTCTTGGATGTTGTTAGGCAATCGTTTTTCAGACAGCCTGCAAGATCATTTGGTGACCAATCTCTATGATAAACTGATAAACCTCAAAGGTAGGAACAATGACATCAAATACTACATAGGCATGTACCTATTTCTTCTCGTTGGACTTTTTCTCAAATGGCTAGGGGAATCTGACTTCTCTGAAGAGTTCTCTGATGGTACATCATAATCCTTGCTGTGGATGTCATTCTGATCCCTGGAATCTGGACTGGAAGACCTAGAAGAAACTGTTAAAATGTGTGGAAGGGGATCCAAGATGTTGCCCTTGAAGTCCAAATGATCAACCACCTCTCTATGCAAGGTGTGATGAACTGGTGATCTCTTCTCACGAGCCCTGAGTAAAAGAAGTTATGATAAGTTATGATAAGAATGTCTGTACTGCAATATTTGTATGGCACACTTTCCATTAAGATGTCAATCTATAGACAACTGGGAAACAGGATACAGCCTTAAGAACCACCTCTTGGGTGAATATTTATCCCGACGCCTTTTGGAGTCATAACCATTACTTCTGGTATCTGTTTCCCTACTTGAACCTCTATGAGCTGGATAAGATGGGCTAATACTCCTGTGAGGACTGCTACTCCTGCACATGTATCAGCACATGAGACAAGGTATACAAAGTGCAATGCTAGCAATAACATTTGCAATAATCAGTTAATTTAAAACAGGTACAATTTTCTCTGTGTCAACACCTCTTTCTTGCCCGCAGAGACATTTGAGAATCTCCACCATAATTTCCAGGTGAATGCAGAGACCTCTTTTGCTGTTGAAACCGGTTTCGAGGTGATCTCCAAGGAGACACGGCCTTATCTCTTGCAGGAGATAAAGACCTACGCCTGATAGGAGACACGCGGCGTGCAGCAGGTGGTCTCCGTTGGCGTGATGGGGAAGGCGATCTCCGATGGCGTGACGGGGAAGGCGATCTCCGATGGTGCGAGGGGGAAGGCGATCTCCTGCGGTTTTGAACTGGGGACCTATGGCGTGAGGGAGGAGACCTACAGCGCAACAATGGAGATCTTCGTCCATAAGGAGATTTTCGTCGGATGGGTGACGGTGATCTTCGTCTCGGTGATCTGCGCCTTGAAGGTGACCAGTTGCTCCGTGGGGAATATGTATGACGGGGAGAAATCGACCTTCTAGCTGGAGACTTATACTGCCTTTCAGATGACATGGCACGCCTATGTGGAGAATGATACCGTCTACTAGGAGAAAGTGAATGCCCTTGGGAATGAGATGAAAGAGATCGGCTTCTTGATCGTCCTTCTCTGGTAAATGAAACATGTAAAAGAGCTCTGTTTTCATTACCCAAGCAACAGCATAAAAAAAAGTTGATCATGGAAATAAGAGTGAACTCGAAGATATAGGAAACAAATATGTCCAGATAATGGAAGTAACCTTGCAGCAGAAGGCTGTTGTATAAATTGATATATGAATTTGACAAAGCCAGTGCCAAATATCTGGTTCAACAAATAGCATTGGTTGTCCACAAAAAAAGACAAACATATATTGTTGATGGTTTTAATGATATTCATAACAGAGAGCATGATAAAGAACCTAAGCTTCTATATTAGTAGCAGAGTCATTGTCATAGCATCAAGGACTGTAGCTGCCAAACCTGGGATAGTAAATAAAGTAACTGTTGCATTGATTAAGAAATAATTTCAAATACTTGAATAATGATATTCAAATATTGTTTCATTGATTAAGAAATAATTTCAGGAAATGTATGACAAACAGGAACTAAGATGATTTCCAAATTTAAGCTAATTAGGATTGAATTACTCAGAAACTATGCTCACCTCCAATAAGCTAAACATAAATCCAAGTTACCCAACAACATTATGGAATTAAATATATCATTATTTAATAGTACTTGAAGTTAGTGATAAAGTGAACCAGTATACTATCGGATCTCAAATAGAATAAAATTTCTGTAGAAAATCACAAAAGAGAAGACACAGAAGCTGATTTGCTGAACGACCTGTTTGGTGAAGAAATCCTTCTGAAGAAAGATCATATTTATCCAATTAAAATAGGTGATAATACCTAAGTTAAATGATCAGAAATTGAACAAATAAAACATAGCTACCAAACACGAGAATTATGATTCAAGTGTAGAGAAATGTGAAGCCTAAAGGGAAAAAGAAGAAAAAACTTAGCTTATAGCACAATCAAGCTCACAACACCAAAAGATTGCAAGTAAATATTACTCCTCCAATATTACTAAAATATTTGAAATATATAACAAGAGATAAGTCCATTCCTATCTCTGGGGAATAACAAACAGTAGACCGATCTTTACCTCACGACACCAGTGAAAAACAAGCATGTGCCACAATCAATGGTTGCAACCCCTACATGCTATAGAAAGATTATTTGGAACATTCCTGTCCTCGAGGAAACATCATCAAGTCTTGCATATAAAAACAAACAACAATACTAAAAAAAATTCAGAGACCTAGACAAATATGCCCCTATTTATATGAATTATTTGTATTTTGGTAATGGCATAGGGGAAAAGAAAATCCAGGGAGGCCATGGGAATAAAAGATATGGCCCATAACAAGGAACAGATATAGATGAACAAGAAAACTAACAGACTATTTGGAATGTATTGCCATTGTACATAAACAGAAAAAGGGCAGAAACAAGCCAGTCCCAAACAAAACAAAAACCAAATTGTTGTTGTGCAAAATTGCCTTTGAATCACAACAATCGTTCCAAAATGAAGCAACAGAATATTGGACATTTCTTGCTACAAAATGTGTCCCCAAGATTTTAAACATAAACTGTTAATTTTGCTACTGATTCAATGTAAAAGTAGCATTTCAAGTTTCAGAAGATCCTCAAGGCAAAATGGGGTCTGAGCCATCATGGAATGCTATCAAGGTCACATCTTCAAAAGTCTGAACCTAAAACTTCACGACAACACACTTTCTAAAAGGAGACCCATGTCAACCGAGACAGTGAATTCCACATCCAGCTTATACTTAGTTTTCCTTCTGTCTCACTTCAAAATGTTATCCTAACAGTGGATTATGTAGTTTTCTCAGAGTAAAAGAGAAAATCCTATGGTATACAGAATGAGTCAACTAGCTTACACATTTCATGAAATGAAAGTCAAGTAAAGTCAGTCTTGATTCCCTTGATTAAGGTGCAATATCAACAGAGTAAGAAATTAAGCCCTAATACAAATAACATTTGCCATGTATGAAAATTTACAAACTGCATAGGACAGGTCTGGTAGTAATAAATGTGGTGAGCATGTTGATACTAACCGTCTTTTTAATCTTGGACTCTGCTTTGTCTCCATATCTCTCTTCTCAGACTGAACTCTGGAATCCTTTGGCAGTGAATGTTTTAAACTCGAGCCAGATACAGCAGTAATGCCAGCCTCTGCGTCCTACAGTAGTTTGAGGTAAAGTATATGAACCCAAATAATCGCACAAGCTCTGAATGGCATAGAGAGACAACCATGAGTTAACTTTAAAAAAAAAATCTTAAATGTATCAAAGAAAAAACTCCGGATCAGAAAAGCTAAATACCATCCTCTTCTGCTTCTCTTGCTCGAACTCTCTTCCCTCTTTCTCCTTTCTCTTCTGTATTTCCTGAGTGATTCTTTCACTCTCCGCCTGCAACACAAACAATGCATTAGAACACAGAGTTAACAAGAACAATGCAACAGTACAACAGAAGTACTAAAATTCAAAGGAACCATTCTCTTTTTCAATTCCTCTTCTTTGGCATCCAAGAACTGCTGAGGAACACCGCTGGCATTATTTTGTGCACTGAGGAGAAGTCCCCAAAGCTCCTTCATGAACTTCCCTGTATTTTTTTCCAGGAATCCTGTGAGCTGGATCTGAATCTGTTTCCCATCCACCTCCTGCATAAAAACTTGGAATAGTACATTCAGTACTGAGTGGTCTATGTAACCACGGTCTACCAAAAGCATAGATAGTCGAAACAGCATGCCTTGCCATCGAGGAGTCCATAAACAAAGTTGATGAGAACTTCATCCTCGAAACCAAGTAGCTCAGTAGCCCTAGTTGCAATCCATGGCCTGATCACGTCCATCTTTACCTTTGTCATATCCACCTGATCAGAATAAGATTCAATCTTGTAAGCGGTGAACTAGAGAAAGAAACTTCTCAAGCACCCAAGTTACAGAATCCAAGACACTCCAGATTCTCTTCAATAATGCATTAAACTAACGGACAGAGTTTGTCTAGAAATCTTCCGATCTACACCCCAGACTTGAAAAGAAATGAAACTCCAAACACAATTCGAATTACAGGTCGATCTGATGAGCAACTCACCGGGTGATCGAGCACGGGAGAGAACTTTTGAGTCTTGAGCAGCTTCGCCTGCTTGTT
Source organism: Musa itinerans (assembly GCA_001649415.1). Classification (NCBI taxonomy): domain Eukaryota; kingdom Viridiplantae; phylum Streptophyta; class Magnoliopsida; order Zingiberales; family Musaceae; genus Musa; species Musa itinerans. Next base: position 59,301 of record LVTN01000721.1, on the reverse strand, counting down.
GGAGAAGCGGGTATCCTGCTCCGCTGAGGTCCCCTGAAGTCAGCATCGGGGAGCCATTAGAACCCTAACCGATCCCCTCGGCCGCGACAAACCGCAGCAGGAAGAGTTCGACGGAAGATTCGAAATCGAAAGGGAGATATGGGATGAAAAGAGGGTTTCGCTTACCCGAAAGAAGCCGCCCGACATCTTCCTCTTCCTCTAGGGTTTCAAACGGGGAGGAAGAGGGTGAGTAAGAAATGAGGAGCACCGAAACCCTCGAGCTCGAAACGCTGCGATGACGCGAGGGTTGGTTTTGGTTTCGCCCCAAAGAAGAGCCGACGCATCGAACGGAGCCGCACACGAGTCGCAGTTATAAGAGACCGCGGCGTTGGAGCGAAGGATATGAACGGGCCAGCGTTCGCGAAACGGGTGAGGCCCATGAAGCCTATTTATAACTGTTGACTGCGAGCTCCATATAACGACCCCGTTGTAGAGAGGCGTAGAGATATCACGGGTGTAGTAATAATCCGCTGGTCCCACCAGATCATGGCCGTCAATCCATCATCATCTACGGGTTCCTTGCGTTTCAGATTATTATAGACCACAATCAGAGAAAGAGAGCCTCCATGCGGACCACCTTCCACGCTCGTAACCAACGGGCGAGATAAGCACGAATAGTTCTATCCGGATCGTGGACGCATCTTTTCCTGTCACAGAGGACGCTCTTCACGTTGTTTGGTTCCTCGGTAAAAATTCCCACCTAAGATAAGAATAACTCCCTTTTATACGTTCAAGTAATGTGCCCATTAAATGCATGAAATGAATGAACAATATTAATGAAATGCAGTAACTCAATATGCCCATACAACAAACGCTCATTTCTTGCTTTCTCGTTCTTTGTCCCCTCCATCGGTAGATAGAATCTATCAGTCAATTCAACCAAAACAGAGGAAACAGTAGCCTGTGAAGAACAAAGTCTTTCTCTACTCCTCCCCTATGTTGAGCTCACAGCTCAAAGATCCCTCTTAGTACGAGAGAAAAAAAAGAGTATACACAGTTTTGACTTATTCTTCCCTTTCATCCTTGTCGATGTTGAGATAACGATCGAGGCGTATGCATATGATTTTACGTCTTCTTTTCCTACATGTCCAGGGTTGTCTCGTCGACAGCTAAGTATGGTGATGCAGCGACACGCATGATGTAGAACCTAGCTCGATGCTCCTTTACGAAGCACGGGCACCAGCATGAGAAGGACTTCGACGACGTCGTCTGCCGCACTTCCCTTCTACTCGCTGACTCCTTCAGGAAGGACCCTGTTGCTTCTCTACAACCACCACCCCTCTTCTGCTCTCCTTTTAGGACTTCCACTTCTCGTTTGGTAAACCTATCGAATTCTCATTCGTCTAAATTGTTAGACTATATACTTAACAAAATTTTATAATTCAATCTTAGTCTTATCCATTTCTAATATATGATTAATTATTATAAAATATAATTAAAATTTTAATTTAAGAACTATTTTTTATTTATGTAATCTAAGAAATAATTATTAAGTATTCTAAATATAATATTATCATATTTGTTAGTATATTAAATAAAAATTAATATTAAATAAATATAAAATTTAAAAGAAGAATCTTAAATAGAGGGCTAACCTCCTCTTATTTAAAGGGAGGGATTCTTCTCATTCGTTCCTCATCAAACCTAGAAATGGAAAAGACGAAGAGTTATATCCTATTGAGTAGAGGTAGGTTTCTTATCTTTCTTGAAAAGTAATTTTTTTAATTTTATTTTTAGGATTAAAATATATTATAAATAGTTTAAAAATATTTTTTAATCCTTTAAATGTCAAAATTTTATTATTAAATTAAAATATGTTATCTAAAGTTTTTAAGATATTCTTTGATTCCTTTTTAAAGTTTTTATTTTTGGATTAGAAAATATTAAAATTATTCATATCATATGTGTTGAATATATGATACTTGATTTTTTTATATTTAAATTAAGAATGCTATTTCATCATATTGTAGTTTATATTTTAATCTTATTTAGATTAAAATATGTTATAAGTAGTTCAAAAATATTTCTTAATCCTTTAAGTGTCAAAATTTTATTGTTAGATTAAAATAGATCACTCGAATTATACGTTAGAGATTATTAACAGCCCAAAGTCACCAAAAAAGTTATACCGTCGAAGGTGAAGAGATTTATAGTTCAAAGTTGGTGATCACGTCTTCTTGAATGTGTCTTCAACTAGGGGAGTAATGAGGTTTGGTCAAATAAGAAAGTTAGCCCATAGATTTACTAGCATATTTGAGATCTTATAGAAAGTTAGGCTTATGGCATATAGATTGGTATTGCCCTCGACTTTAGTTAGTATTTATGATGTATTCCACCTCTCTATACTCCAGATATATATTAGGGATCCATCTCATGTTATATCTTACTAACATCTACAACTAAAAGACGATGCTACCTTTATACAACAACCAACCCAGATCTTGAAAAGGAAAGAACAAGTTCTAAAAAATAAAGTTATACTTTTGGTAAAGATCCATTGATAATAATACTATTTAGATCAAGAGACAAAGAGAAGAGGATGTGCAAAGAGCAATATCCTTACATATTTTCTTAAGGTAAGCTAAAATTTGGAACCAAATTTCCTTTAGAATGGGAGAAATTTAATCAAATCTTTAATTTGAGAATTAATTTTTATTATTTTACTTGTTGTTGTAATTTAGAAAATAACTATTAAGTATTCCAAATAGAGTGATATCAAATTTGTTAGTATATTAAATAAAAATTAATATTAAATAAATATAAAAATAAAAATAAAAAATTTCTCAAATGGAGGGCTCACCTCCTCTATTTAAAAGGAGAGATTCCTCTCATTCATGCCTCACTAAGCTAAGCTTAATATAAGAAAAATGAGAAATTATATCCTACTTAGGAGAGGTAGGTTTCCCAACATTTCTTAAAAAATAATTTTTTTTTTCTTTGATTCCTTTAAGTGTTAGAATTTTATTTTTAGGATTAAAATATATTATAAGTAGTTCTAAAATATTTCTTAATCCTTTAATAATAATTTTTTTGGTAAGTTAATCCTTTAATAATATCTAGTATGTGTATAAACAATCACACATCATATGAGCAATCACACCAAATGATCATGAACTATAGCCGAATATAATCAAGCCCGAGCCAATGGGCCCAATCACTCACATCAAGATATATGTATGCGCGACGCATCTCCATGCCTTGTTATCGTCCATCTCATCTTTGCCGGTTCTGTCGACATCTCGATGCATCTCCATTCGTCACGATCGTCTGTCTCGGGCTCGTGGGTTTCACTATTGCCTCCACGCTTCCACTACGCCTCCTTGTGTAATTACAACTTAATCATAGGCACGCAGACCCAACAATAAACAAGAATAAAATTGGAGGCTCACAAGCCCTAATAATAATAATAATCGCATCACATATACACATGCATCACACAGTCTATGATCATCCGTCCACATCATACATCACATGTACACATCCTCACCATGTAGGACTACTAGATAATAATTATTATAATTAATTAAATTATTTAATTAATTATTATGTAGTATTTTGGGAATCCTACCAAAGGGTGCTCCAAAATGATTTCCTTAAGTGGCTAGGAAATCTCAACCACTAAGAACTCCCTTGTGGTCAGGAATCCTAGGCCACAAGGCTGCCTTGTGTGGGTGGGAAACCCTAGCCACCAAGGAGTCCCTTGTAGCAAGGAAACCCTGGCTGTAGGGTAACCTTGGGCGGCTAGGAAAACTGGTCGCCTGCTTGCCCCATGTGGTTAGGAGTCTTGGCCACTATGGGCACTTGGGCAGCTAGGAAACCCTAGTCGCTTGTGGTGCCCTTTGTAGCCAAGTTGCCATGCAGCAGGTTGAGAGCAGCCTTGCTGCTCTCATTCCTACTCCTTTTGGCTAGGATAAGAGCAACAAATTGGAGCTCTCAGCCAAGGCTGTAAGCAGCCTTCGGCCAATCCAAGGGGCAGTAACAATTGCTGCCCTTTCTTCCCCTTTTGTGTCAACAAATTTGACATCAAAAGCCCTCTCTAAAACACCTCTTAATAGTAAGAAAAGGTGCAACACATATTCGAAAACTATGATAAAAAATCACAATAATCGCGTAAAATAATTTCAACACAATTGAACACAACACATGTAGTTAAAACTAATCTTTTGCATGAGCAACTTGGCTCCGATACCACTGTTGAAAAATCTGAGGTGAAATCACATGCATAGCGGAAGAACAAAAAATTAAATTTTAAAATTCTCGTAGAAAAATAAGGTTTCATCGTCGTGCAAAAATTAGTGCGCAAAAACTCGTAAAATCGAAAAACTGCGCATATAAGAAAGATGTGTTACCTAGGGAGATCATATATCTCTGAAAATCTACAGACCTGTGAGAGGTGATTAAGGAGGTCAACTGTTCTCCTTTCTAGTGGTGAGCCACTTGGTAGGGGTTGCGAAGACGCTCCTTAAATTATTGTCCAAATCTCTTCCTCGTGCGCACCACACAATCAAGAAGGGGCTGCCCCTTCTTACTATCCACATACCCCAAATAGGGGCTACAGTATGAGGAGGAGAGGGAGAGAGAAGAATAGGAGTTGGCAACCAAAGGCTCTTTGAGTATTAGATCTTCATCCAACTACCCATGCTACTTAGATTAGTGAGTCTCTAGCCAATAATCTCTCATTCGCTTTTATTGGTTCTCATCTATAGGATCCAATGATTTATGAGTTTATTGGATATCCAATAAGATAGCTGCTCTAGCGAATATCTCATATCCGAACCTCCACTCGTCACAACACTTACTATATCTATGTGACCCTCTAGACCTAATATCAAGCTAGCCATGAGTCATACATGTCAAATTTTTTTCTAATTCAATGAATTATTATCTCTATAATAATTCACTCGACTCATCGACTACGGATATACTAAGCCACTATGCCGTAATCCCTGGACAATACAAGGAAATCCAATCCATTAGATCTGTTTGTCCTCAGTTACTGTGTATCTATAATCCCTCATCCATCCAATACCTGAGAGACTATATACTAGACAAGGTGCTATCAGGCCCATACGGTTTCTACTCGAGTCTCGCTCTAATCGAATTCTCTTAAAGAACTCTTTCTTTCTCAATTTGAATGACCCTAGCGAGACATTTGTCTGAGCGAGAACACATGTGATATTCTTCTCATGATACCGAGAGTAAATGATCCTCTATTAACACTCAATAGCCCTCGTAAGGTTGGCTACCAATCCCGATAACTGATTGTGCTATATTTGAAACGTCTAGGCCCATAAGTTTGGTATGAAAGAGTGGAGTACTCATACAGAACATCATTAATATCTCAAGTCTAAGGACCAAATACACCACTTAGACTACAAAATTGCTATCTAACAATAAGGCATAATCAACCATCCAACATTCCGTGAGCAAATCAATCACTGAACACATTATCTAATGAGCATCTGAACCGTATCCCTAGTGTCCCTATATGAGCAACTATGAGACCAGCTACCTCCATCATATTGAGGGGTATACAGTACACTAGTATGTCTGGTTGTCTCGATGTCTCTCTCGAATAACCTATGACCGGAATTATTTAGGGTCTATGTTTAAAGACGAATCAGTCTCATTAAAGAGATCTCATCATGATCCGATTCTCATTGCACGAAGATCACTATTTATATATGTATATATACATATATATACATGTATATATGTGTATATATACATGTATATATGTATATATATATACATGTATATATACACACACATATATATATATATACATATATATATACATGCGATATATATATGTTAAATATATGTGTGTGACGTGATATATTTAACTATGAGACCACGTTAATACAAAAAAATCCCTCTAATAATAATATTAAGTATATATATATACATGTATATATATATATATATGTGTATATATATATATATATACATACATACATACACATATATATATATACATATACATACATATATATATATATTTATATATACAAATATATATATTCATGTAATAAGTAATATGAAGTGATAAAATACTAAATAATATAATTAGCAAAAAGAGTGTATGTCATATTACATGTGTCATCACTCACGTGATTGGTTTGTAGGGCATCTATGACTAGCAACAGCTATAGTGCATAGTGGTGATTATTTGATTTTGTCTCTTTTTGATGATATTTTTTTGTATTAGGATCTCGAGTAAGTGATTGATACAAGTGCTTTTTATCATGCTACACCACAGAGAAAATTCTTTGCTACCTATACATCTGAAATTTTTGGTGTTGTCAAAATGGGCAACTATGACACGACAGATATCATCGACATGGGTGATATCCATACAAAGACCAACATTGGCTGTAAATTGGTGCTTAAGGATGTAAGACATGCGAGTGACTTGAGACTAAATTTAATTTCAGTTAGAAGGCTAGATAATGAATACTTTGATAATAGATTTCACAGAGGACAATGGAGGTAAGTGAGGGTTCTCTTATTATGACTAATGGGAAGAAATGTTACATTTTGTACAGATTGTAAGCCAAAGCTTATGGTGACTAGTTGAATGCTATAGAGAAAAACTTCAACATAGAGTTGTGGCATAGGTAACTAAGACACATGAGCGAGAATGGTCTGTAAGTTCTTTCTAAGAGGAGGTATTACTAGATCTCAGAGGTGCACATATAAACCCTTATATTGATTATTTAGTTGGTAAACAACATAAAGTTTCGTTTGCTAGTCCTACTTTGTCTACAAAAATACATACCTTGTACCGTATTTATACAGTTGTATATAGTCCTTTGAGGATAAAAACTCCTTATGGATCTGTTAATGTTCCTGGTATTAGTGGTGCACTTTATTTTGTCATGTTTATAGATGACTTTTCTAATAAAGTTTGAATTTATGCTGTGAAGACAAAAAATTAAATTATTAATATCTTTAAAGAGTTTCATGCTATAGTTAAATTGGAGACAGAAAGGCAATTGAAATACATAAGATCATATAATGGTGGTGAGTACATAAGATTATTTAATAATTATTACAGGTTACATGGCATCCAACATGAAATGACAATTCTTGGTACACCTAAACATAATGCAATTATAGAGAGGATGTATTACACTATCATGTAAAAGATCAGATGTATATTTTCACAAGCCAAGCTACTCAAAAAGTTTTAGGATGAGGCTTTGAGGACTGCAATTGATATGATCAACTTATCACCCTATACAACCCTAGATGGTGATATTGTAGAGTATATATGGTCAAGGAAAGATATTTTCTATAAGTATTTGAGAGTGTTTGGTTATAATGCATTTGCACACGTTCCAAACAATGAGAGGTCCAAGCTGGATGGTAAGACAAAAGAATGTATTTTTCTTGGTTACTCATATAATCAATTTAGTTATAAGCTTTGGATCTAGAAAAATAAAAGTTGTTTAGAAGTGGAGATGTGGTCTTCTTTGAGGATCAAACCCTTGAGGATTTGAAAAAGGAGGTACCAACCAAGACTTCTAAAGAAGGATTAGCAGATTGTGACCCAATTACTCCTCTAATATATAAAGGTGATGAGAGAGATATGCAGGAAGATAATATAGAGTCTGATGTTGATCTACCTATAATACATGTTGAGCAAGAAGAAGTTGGGGAGCAACTTCCCACAGAATCTCAATTGAGAAGTGTAGGGAAATCTAGGGGTGACATCACATGCGCAACGGAAGAATATAAAATAAAATTCCTAAATTTCCTAAAATGTACTCATCGTCGTACAAAGATTGATGTGTAAAAACCTACGAAACTAAAAATCATGTGTAAGATAGTTGTGTTACATAGAGAGATTGTATATCCCTGAAATCCTACAATTAATATCTTTCATTGATAAAATAAATTATCATTTCATTATGTATCACATAATGATATCATGCTTTGCGATTGTATCATGTAATCCTTGCTGAATTTACACATTAATATCCTTAATGACATGATTTCTTTGCATTGTTGTCTTGTATGCTTCATGTGATGATATGAATGCATGAAACACTTATGATATGATTTTTATACAATTCCGTGTATTCATAAAATATTTATCTCATCACCCAATAACTCTTCTTGATATTATTCCTTATGAGATGAAATGAAATAATGCATGAAATACAAATGAGAAGTTAATGATCATGCATGATAGGATGTAATGAATTTTGACATTTAGATACCATCATTTGAATAGCTATGATCATGTTGCCAAAATGATATATCATGAATGCTTGAATATCATGTTTGATATGCGCATAATGATGATTGATTTTTCGGTATTGTGCATGAAAAATGAAATGTAATGTTAATGAATTTGTGCATTGAAACTATAATGATGCACAAATAAGAATTATTACTTACCTTTGTCATGATTTAGAAATTGATGGAAAGGGTTTTTCCCTTCTTTTTGACAATGACAAAGGGGGAGATAGCTTGCTAGCACAATTCAAGAAAGCAAAAATGACACTTCTCAAAAGAGAAGAAAGAGCTTGCTATCTTGAACATCACAAGCTTGCCTATCTTAAGAAACAAAAATTTGCAAAGTGCTATCTTGCACAAGAAGCAAGTGTTGAATTGCCATGATTGAACTTAAGAATCATGCCTTGCTTTTGTGCTTATATGTCGTGATGAAAATATAGCTTCATATTGCAAAAGCTTGCATATCTTTTAAAATAGCTAGAGCTACTTCTCCTTTTGTTGATGACAAAGGGGGAGAAGTATATTGATGACTACATGCATTGAATTGAATATTTTATATTTGCATGATGGTTTAAATATTTTTCATAATATGTGATGAATGTTGCTTGAATTTGGGATAATCCAAGTGTTCTATCAATGGCATATTGATAGGGGGAGTTTGGTTAAACTCCGGGGAGTTAAGGTTAACTCCGTTAGTCATCAATTAGTTGTCATCATCAAAAAGGGGGAGATTGTTGAATCTCAGATTTTGATGATGAAACTAATTGATTGTGTTTAGTCGTTTAACTGCATTTTGAGTAATGCAGGTCTACTCGATCAGGATTAGACAATTGACGCAGGAGGAATTGACGTTGTCGCCGGAGAAGATCACGTCGGGATATTGGACAGCAGAAGGCTTCGGTCGTCGGGCATCGGGCCAAGGAGAGCGGAATTGCGCCAAGGATATCGGGGTTGCGGAGGTCAACCACCAATTGAGCAACAAGTCGCAAGAGAGGACAATGCGCTGAAGAATCGGACGAAGTGCCAACCAATGACGTGCCGAGCAACGGAATGTCAATTCGCGTTATAATAATTGTCTAGATCATAGTAGAGTTTTGGCTTGTATGTGCAGGATTAACTACGATATCGATGAAGACATAAAGTGAAACAAAGTGCCGGAGTCAAGCACGAAGGATTCGTTGAGAGTTCAAGAGTTCGACGGAAGTCCGAAGGTTCGTCAGGAATGCTGCCGAA
>LVTN01000721.1:0-46619 GCA_001649415.1 Musa itinerans | reverse complement strand
CGCATGACCGAACCACTGTAAATCGGTTTGCGTTTATCTTATTGTCATTTACATTACTGCAAACCATCTTCACTTTGATGCTCTACTTCTTTGTCTCCTTCTTACGTATGCCTTCAAGTTAAAACGCAATCGAAACGGTTTCAAGCGAAACGTTGCTTTTATCGTACGAAGTTTCCGAAAGTGTTTAAATCGTCGAAAGTTTATTGTTCTTTATCGCTGCACTAATTCACCCCCCCCTCTTAGTGCCGCTCTGGTCCTAACAGGAAAAGGTGAGAGAAGAATAGGAGGTGACAACTAAGAAGCCCAACCTATGACCTTTTGGTTCTCTCCTATTTATAGAGACCCCCTATCAATTTAACCATAATGGATTATACCCTATTGGGTATTAGATCTCCATCCATCTACCCAAGTCCCTCTTAGTGCCGCTCTGGTCCTAACAGGAAAAGGTGAGAGAAGAATAGGAGGTGACAACTAAGAAGCCCAACCTATGACCTTTTGGTTCTCTCCTATTTATAGAGACCCCCTATCAATTTAACCATAATGGATTATACCCTATTGGGTATTAGATCTCCATCCATCTACCCAAGTCTCTTAGATTAGTGGATCTCTATCCAATAATCTTTCATTGGCTCTTATTGAATCTCATACATAGGATCGAATAATTCAGGGGCTTATTAGATATCCAATAAAATAGGGGCTCCGATGGATATTTCATATCCGAACCTATACTCGTCGCAACGCCCACCATATGTGTGTGACCCTCTAGGCCCAATATTGAGCCAGACGTGAGTTATACCTATAAGAACTCCTTCTAGCTCAATAAATTATTATCTCTATAATAATTTACTCGACTCATTGACAACGGACGTACTATGCCACTACGTCATAGTCCTCAAATGATACAGGGGAATCCAATCTTTTGGACCTATCTCTCCTCATTTACCATATACCTATAGTCTTATATATATATATAATATCCTAGAGACCTTATACCGGGAATGGTGATGTCAGGCCCATACGATTTTTCCTTGAGTCTCGCTCTAATTGGATTCTCTCGGAGAACTCTTTCTCTCTCAATCCGAGTGACCTTAGCTAAGGATTTGTTTGAGCAAGAATACATAGGATATTTCTCTCATAATACTAAGAGCGGATAATCCTCTATCGATACTCAATAGCCCTCGTAAGGTTGACTACCACTCTCGATGACCGATTGTATTAGATTTAAAACTTTTAAACCTATAAGTCTGGTATCAAAGAGTGGAGTACTCATACAAGACATTCTTTGTGTATCAAGTATAAGGACTAGGTACAACACTGGGATGACGGAATCATTGTATGACAACGAGGTATTATCAACCATCCAGCATTTTATGAGCCGATCAATCAATGAATTCATTCTCCAATGAGCACTTTCACTGTAGTCTTAGTGTCCCCACACGAGCAGCTATGAAATCAGCTGCATCTATCATATGAATGGGTATACAACACACTAGTATGTCCAGTTATCTCGATGTCCTTCTCGAGTAACCTATGACCGGGATTATTTAGGGTCTGTGTTTAAAGGTGAATCGGTCTTATTATCATGATCTCATCACGATCTGATTCTTATTGCATAGATCCATGGACATCACAATATATTTATACAACAAACAATATAAAGTGAAAAAATATCATAATAATAATAAGCAAAAAGACTACGTGTCATGGCACACGTGTCATGTCACACGTGTCATTACTCACGTGATTGACTTGCAGGACACCTATAACTAGTAAAAAAATCTTCTAGATAATGTCAACCTTCTAGAAGATACTATATATATGAGTGTGCGATGCTTACTTATGCAGGTGAACCAGAGAGTTACCAGCAAGCAATTGAAAGTATGTATAAAAAGAAGTAATTAGTTGCTATGCAGGAAGAGATGTATGCTCTATAGAAGAACCACACATAATTTGGTGCAACTACCAAAATGAATAAAGGCCTTGAAGAACAAGTGAGTTTTCAAGTTGAAGACTCAAGAACATTGTTTTCAACCAAAATACAAAGCTAGATTAGTTATGAAAGACTTTGGTCAAAGGAAAGATATTGATTTTGAAGAGATTTTTTCTAATGTTATTAAAATATCTTTTATTCATGTTACTCTTGGTATTACTGCTAGCCTGAACTTGGTGGTTGAAAAGTTGGATGTGAAGACAGGTTTCCTTTATTGTGATTTGAAGGAGAAAATTTATATGGAACAATCAGAAGGTTTCAAAGTCAAAGGTAAAGAAAATTTTGTTTGCAAGTTAAAGAAGAGCTTGTATGAGTTGAAACAAGATCTAAGACAGTGATATAGAAAATTTGATTCATTTATAACTAAAAATTGATACAAAAGAAAAGCTTCACATCATGTACATCAAATGGTTTGGTGAGGATTTTATTATTCTCTTAATTTATATTGATGATATACTTATTATTGGGAAAGATATGTCTACAATTAATAGGTTGAAAAAGGAACTGAGTATTCTTTTACAATGAAGGACATGGAGCCAGCAAAGCAAATACTAGGCATGCAGATTTTTGAGAAAATAAGAAGATTTTGTTGTCTCAATATAAATACATCGAGAATGTATTGAAAGGTACAGAATGAGCAATACAAAGTCAATTGGTTCTCCTCTTTCAAGTCACTTCAAGTTATGCTCAGAGCAGAGTCCGATGAGAAGAAAATATAAAAGGTTTCTTATGTTTCAACAGTTAGAAGTTTAATATACGTAATGATATGTACGAGGTCGGACATCACATATGCAGTAGATGTTATTAGTAGATTTCTTACAAATTCAGACAAAGAGTACTATGCAATAGTGAAATAGATTTTTAAAATTTTCAAATAAAATTTTAAGATTTGTTTAAGGTTTAGAGATGGACCACGTGACACATTAAATGTTTAAGGTTTAGAGATGGACCACGTGACACATTAAAGACATATAAAACTTGCTGAGCGGGAGGAAGAGCATAAAAGAATGAGCCAGCTGAAGAGGAAAACTGGTGAGAGATAGCTTGTCAAGTGCTGTGATTTAAATTGGCTAAGCATCTCACGAGGGTGGTCGAGATGACGGGTCATTGCATGCATGAAGCAAAGTGTAGTACCACAACAACAGCAACAGTTATATATCGCAATCCATGGTGCCAAAAGAAACCCCAAGGCTTCTCCTCCTTCCTCACGTCGACCACTTGCCAAAGAAGCACAGAGAGAGAGAGAGAGAGAGAGAGAGAGAGAGAGAGGTGCGATTCTGTTTGGCTTTTCCCAAGGATATTCCCAGATCCCCCTTTCTCCTCACACCAGTGGCGACTGCGTTCTTACGTGGCTGCCAACTCGTGTCTATCGTCTCCTCGTCGAATGAAATGATCATATATCGTACCGCAGCAGAGTGCCGTCACTCCAAGTGTGCCTTGAGATTCTCGACTTCATCGCTTCAGCAACCTTGGTGCTCACCTGCAGATGGTGATTTCTTTTGCTCTTGATTCCATATACATATTGTTTTTTCTTTCTGCAGATTGTACGCTGTCCCTGAGATGGGCTGTGGACATAACGTGAAGGCCCATTCCATGCAAATTCACACAATCCACCGAGTTGTGTTGCTTGGGCTACTTGCGATGGCCTGCTCGAATCAGGCAACTGAGTCACTGACGCGGTCCCACTTTGCCAGGCCAATTCCCGCGGCTCGAAAACCCTGTTCCCTGCCTTGGCAGAGACGGGGGACGGGCTCACCAGGCGCAGTGGGCAAGAAGAGTGTGTCGCAGTTACAGCTCGTGTATAAGATGCCGGGAGACAAATCCAAGCCGCTTCATATGTGTCGCGTGAAGCAACCAGACAAAACCCTAAGCAGCGACGTGATCCGTCTCCACGCCAAGGGCCCCGCCGCCCGTTGACTTGTTTCCCCTCCTCCGCCTCCTCCTGCGCCTCGAACACTCTTGTGGTCCGATATATATCTCCTTGGTACGACCACGTTGCCGCTGACTCTGCCTCATCTCCTACCACTCCTCGGTACAACCTGGCTGCCCATGCCTGCAGGTCAACCCCCATGTCTCCTCTCTCTCCCCCATCTCCCTAATCATTAATTTCGCTTGTTTTCTTCTTGGGACATCTCATTTCTACCTCCCTTTCCCCTCCTTCCAAAGTCAACCCACACGTAAAACAAATCTTACTCCAAGTCACATGCATTGCCAGTTCCTGTGACAGGTAACATTCACGTTTCATCCACGTACAGTTTCAAGAACATATACATGGAGAGATGAGAGAGTTCACATATAGCTGACGAAGGAGATGGAGTTGAATGATCCATCCTGGTTGACCATTGCATCTGTAAACGCCAGTCGTAGATCAGGTGGACCCTCATCAGAGTCAAATAGTAACAATGAGAAAAAAAAGAAGACAAAGGCTACGGTAAATCTGTGGACTGATGCTACCTTTAAAAGCCGGAGCATTGCATGATACAAGATACAAGGCCACAAGTCCTTATCTCCCCCTGTCTCACTCTGTATCTCCCTCCTATCACTTCTCTTCACTTCATTTCTGATGGAGGAAGTTGCAGAAGCAGAGACCAGTTGGTTTGATGATTTCGATTACTCTCAAGTGGAGATCATGAGGGAGCTGCAGGAGGATACGAGCTCCCAGTTCATCTCTTCCGAGGTTGCAGAGTCCCAGTCTGTTGCACAACAGGAATCAATCATCAACAAGCTCATCTCCGCAGTCTACTCAGGCCCAACCATCAGTGACATCGAAAGTGCACTGTCGCTCACCTTCCAGAGTGGTGACTCCGGTGGCCGGTGCAGTGCTCGACCCATGTACTTTCCCAAGCCATTTCTTCTTCGTCTTCATTCTGCTCCAGAATTATCTTGTTTCAGTGAGATGATATCTAGTCATTTTCTTGCAGTGTTTGTTCACCGGACAAGGGCCTGGGCAAGATGGAACACAAGTATGTGTTCAGAATCAAGACCTGCGGCAATGGGCTTGATGATGATGGCTACAAATGGAGGAAATACGGGCAGAAATCTATCAAGAACAGTCCCAATCCGAGGTTTGTTGCTATGCCACCACCAATTCTTTCCTGCCATCACTTAATTCAGCTAACTTCTTCCACCTTCGTTCTAAACTAGACTTCTTCCAACCAAAATCAACGTCAATCTTCCACCAGAAGATGACAACTAAATTTGTGAGAGACAGTGACAGACACGTCCTTACCACCTAACATCGTCAAATCTGCAAAAAAACTTGAGGCATCTTTTCGCAGGTCACATCTGACAGCAGCCAACAAGAAGAAAAAGCTTTCCAACCTTTAAGATGCTTCTTTTCCTTCTTCAGCACCTGAGAACTACCTCTGCAATCACCTCACCTTCCATGAATCAGGAGACGGTGTATGAGTCTTCCTCTGTTGCCCTCCGAAACACATTAACAACCTGCACTACCCCACCACCTTTCTTGAGTTGGAATCCGCAGAATTCAAAGTACAGCAAAAGCTACACATGCACTGCTCTGCCTATCGACTGTTGTTATTACCGTCAACCTGCTCTAAGATTTAAAGATATTACGTCTGATGGTGGCCTGTGATTTGCTTGAATTGGTGGCAGGAGTTACTACAGATGCACCAACCCGAGATGCAATGCCAAGAAGCAAGTGGAGAGGTCCACGGAAGACCCAGAACTGCTCATCGTCACGTACGAGGGCCTTCACCTTCACTACACCTACTCCCATCTCCTCCTCACTCGGCCGCAGGATTACTCCGACACCAGTCTCCATGTGGCAAAGAAGCTCAAATGCCAGTCCACTGCGGCGGAGCCTGCAAGAGAGAGCCCACCGGCGATTCGGCAGTCGCAACCTGCGGTGGATGGGACAGTCGTAGGCCCACCGCCTGCAGGTCAAGTTACTGTGGAGGATGTTCTGCAGCATGGACTTCTGGACGATGTGTTTCAGAGCTCAGAAGGACTGCTGGAAGATGTTGTGCCCTTACTGGTGAGAAAGCCATGCAACTCCACCACCTCCTCATATGACCCTTGTCCTTCGTCTCCGGCATCTTCTCCGTCCTACTCTTCCCTGTCATGGACCACCGGCTCGGCCTTCCTTGATCTGGATGTTCTTTCTACCATAATGTGAGTGCCAAGTTGGTAGCAGTACATGCGCAGAGGGTTTAGCATCATGTGAGCTGACAAAAAAAGACAAATAAAGCAAGTGTAAGATGTGTAGTTAACCACATCTGTTAAAGATATGTATTTGCATAGATTAATATCAGAATGCCATGCTGATGCACCTTATGCTAATACCGGAGTTTGTCATCATATGACAAAGAACGACTCTTGCAAGAACGGTTTACAGGATGAACAAAAGGATGACATAAGAAAAGCTTCAAACGTGTGAGATGAATCCGAACTATTGTCATCTCTTGTGGAAGATTGTCAACTGTTTGGGTGCTGATGCCAAATCCACCTACCATCCGACAAGCATAGATCTTGGCAATCTAGTTTAGGTGAGCACATGGAACAGGTGCATGGGTGAGAGAAACCAATGAGGAGAACAAGGGGCACATATCAGATGAATTAATCAATAAGAGAACTCACATCTGTTAGATAATTTTCCAAAATGTGTGATAGACTTCAATAAACTCTAGATTAATGAGATGATAGAGGAGAACAATAGAGATACTCGAAAACCAGAAGTTTCTATTCATCATCAGTTACTTCCAATCTCTCAGTTCTATCTCATCTCTTGTTTCCTCTTGAATACTTAATATATTACATTATCCTTCATTTACAGAAGGTTGAAACTAGGATTTTGAGATTAACTAAAACAAGATCATGAATTAGTTGTTAAAAATTGATTCATAGTAATTATCTAGGTAGTTACCATGTTCTAGGTAGTTTTAGGCATGTTTCAAGAAGTAGCCCATGATCTAGAAGTTATAGGATAGTTCCTACAACTATCTCAATCATGAGTGACATAGTGGAGTGAGGTAGTTACCATTAGGTCCTATAAATAGGACCATAGTTTATGAAGCATGACAGTAGAAGAATACACTTAGGAATATCTTGTAAGTGTTCTATGTCAATCCTCTTGTTTTAAATACTACATCGGTTTTCTTGATTCAAAGGATTTTTTTTAATTGTATCATAGTATTTTATTTTTATCATTTTCTTGCTCCTCCATCCCCAACATTTGTGGTATCAGATCTAAGTTTCAATCTGAACTAGGCATTATGGCTTTCAATGGTAATTTCATTTCTCAGCCCCTTATTCCCATCTTCTCGGGCAAATGCTATGAATTTTGAAGTATCAAGATAAAGACTCTATTCAAGTCTCAAGATCTTTGAGACTTAATAGAGAATTGATATGCAGATCCAAATAAAGAAATCAGGTTGAGGGAAAATAGAAAGAATGACTCAAAGGCATTGTTCTTCATTCAACAAGCTGTACATGAGACAATCTTCTCAAAAATTACAGTAGCGACAACCTCAAAGTAAGCTTAGTTGATACTTCAAAATGAATTTCAAGGCTCATCAAGGATTATTACAGTAAAACTTTAAACCCTTCGTCGTGAGTTTGAAATTTTATTCATAAAAAGCAATGAATCAGTGCAAGATTTTCTTGATCATATAATTGTTAATTAAATGAAATCTTATGGTGAACATCTTCTTGATCATATAATTGTTGCAAAATTTTTGAGAAGTTTAACTCCGAAATTTGATCATGTTGTTATCGTAATTGAGGAGTCAAAAGATTTATCTACATTTTCATTTAATGAACTAATGAGTTCCTTACAAGCACATGAAGCAAGGTTGAACAACTCATTTGAAAAAAATGAAGAAAAAATATTTTAGGTTAAGGGGGAGTCTTCTACTTCAAAAGAAAACAAAAAAATCAGTAGGAAAAGGACGTGGCAGAGGAGGATTTCGTGGTAGAGGAAATGGAAGAGGAAGAGGAAGAGGACACATTGATGAGTGTGATGAACAAAGACAATCAGATTATGATTAAACAAATTATAAGAGTAGAATTCAATGCCACTATTGTAAAAAGTTTGGTCACATGAAGGCAGATTGCTAGAAAAGAGAAAAGCAAGCAAGGTATCTGAAGGAAAATGAAGAAAATAATAAGTTGTTTATGGCTCATTCACAAAGTTAATGATATCTCAAATGATATTTGGTTTCTGGATAGTGGATGTTCTAATCATATGTCAGGCATAAAATTAATGTTTAAAGATATTGATGAAACTCATAAGTTGAAAGTTAGACTTGGAGATAACAATCAAATCCAAGTGAAAGGAAAATGAACAATTGAGGTGAAGACAAATCAAGGGAAGGTAAAATACCTTGATAATGTTTTCTTTGTTCCTACTTTATCACATAACTTGTTGAGTGTTGGTCAATTAATAGATGATGGATATTCAGTTATATTTGATGATGATTCATGCATTATTAAAGATAAAAAATCTGGTTTGATTACGGTAAATGTTCATATAACGCAAAACAAGATGTTTCTACTTGATGTTTCAAATATTAAAAAGCATGCTCTTATCGCAACTCAAAAGAATGAGTCTAATTTATTACATTTAAGATGTAGACACCTTAACATTAAAGGTTTAAGGTTGTTAAATAAAAAAGAAATGTTTTTCGGATTGCTCAAGATTAATACACTCGATGTATGTGAAGGATATATTTATGGTAAACAAAGTAAAAAACCATTTCATGTTGGAAAAGCATGGAGAGCATCTAATTGTCTTGAATTAATTTATGCTGACTTATGTAGACCTATGAATACAAAATTATTTAATGGAAGTCAATATTTTCTATTATTTACTGATGATTATAGTCATATGAGTTGGGTATATTTTGTAAAACTAAAATCTAAAATATTTAATAATTTTTAAAAATTCAAGGCACTTGTAGAAAGACAAAATGGTAGACACATAAAGACACTTCAGACAAATAAAGGTGGTGAATTTTTATCTAATGAGTTTAATTTTTTTTTTTAAGAAAATGATATTCGTAGAGAATTGACAGTACCATATACACCAGAGCAAAATAGTGTAGCTGAACATAAGAATCGAACTATCGTTGAAATGACAAGAAGTTTGCTTAAAGGAAAACACCTTTCAAATCAGTTTTGGGCAGAAGAAATTGCGACAACAGTTTATGTTAGGATCGGAGCGGCATTAAGAGGGGGGGGGGTGAATTAGTGCAGTAGATTAAAACTCGTAAGTTTAAAATCTATTTCGTAAATGTGTGAGATTTTGATTCGACGAATGATGATTTAGCTAAAATAGCTCGAGTAAAGGTAGTCAAGAGTAGGGGGATGAAAACTGAACAATTTGTAGCTAAGTAGAGAAATGATTCAGAAAATTGAACACACACATTTAAGGAACACCACGATGTATAGTGGTTCGGTCAAATGACCTATATTCACTTTCGAAGCCTTCCTCGATGAGGCTCCCAACTTCCACTAGCAAATCACTTTGAAGGGGAAGGACCAAATACCTCTCTTACAACCTTCTTATAAGTGGTTCACACTCTTACAGATTTTTTCAAAGAGAAAGAGGGAGGTGAACACTTAAGCTATTGAAAACAAGATTTAGCTAGAGCTTTTTCTCACTTTCTAACTTCTTAAAAATGTGTATTCTCTACTGAGAATTGAGGGGTATTTATAGGCCCCAAGAGGATTCAAATTTGGGCTCCAAATTTGAATTACTTTTGGGTTTCCCGATGCTAGCGGTGCCACCGCTTGTTAGTGTCTGACACCGCTTGGACTGTTCTAGCTCACTGGTTGGGTTCCAAACTTGGCCCAAACTAATCCAAACTCGGGCCCAATTGGCCTCTAACCGGGTTATAGGATTAACCCTTAATCTTAACCCAAATTATATGTAAATTATGAAATTAAGACATAGCCCTAAGCAAATTTTTAACCGGCAATGACGAGTTTCCTTTCGGCGAGCTTTCTGGCAAACTTCCGGCGGACTTCCGATACACCCTCGGATTTCTTCTAGCGGACTCCCAACAGGCTCTCGGTCTTGTGGCGAGTTCAACGAGTCTTTAGCAAGTATCCGAACCTTCTCGGTGATCTTCGCGAACCTCCGACGATCTTGCTGGCGAACTTTCGAAACCTTCGGCAAGTCCCTGATTCTTTCTCGGTTGGTTCCGACAGCACTTACAACGATTCTTCAGACTTTCGGCGGACTCTTGAACACCCATCGAACTTGACTCCGGTAAACTTGTTTTATATCTTCAAGTTATCGTAGTTAATCCTACATACTTAACTTAATAATATGGATTAGATCAATTAACCTATCAATTGACTTCATCATCAAAATCCGAGATTCAACAATCTCCCCTTTTTTGATGATGACAATCAATTGATGATAGAGTTAATCATAACTCCCCCTATTTATATGTCATATTATGAGAAGATAAAAATACTTGAATTCAATCTCTTTGAATTCAAGCCTAAACCGATAAGTTCTATCCGTTGAACTTATCGTTATTCTTAATAAGCATGAGCAAATACGAAACTTCGTATTTCTCATAATTTCAAGGCATGAAAATTATTTTCAAGCCGAATGATAAAAGACATCTATCATTTTGACAAGAAATAGTAATAATTTAAAATTTTAACATGGATCTCATGATATAAATGTAAGGCATGATTTCATATGATCATGAGATGATTGCTTATCATATATATAAAAAAAAATTGATAAACATGATACGACAATCGGTCTAAAAACTTTTATATGCGATATACTCAAAAAGTTTTGCGATGCTTTTAAGGAATATAACACATATAAGACATTTTTCATTGCATTATACAACATATAAGCTATTGCAATACGATACATATAAGTCATGCTAATTTTATATTTGCACAAGTCATCAATCTTTTGCACATTCTTCTCCCCCTTTATCATCAACAAAAAGGAAGTGAGTTTTCAAGTATAAAACTCGTGATCATTGAAGCCATTCATAAAATTATCTCATAAGAAAAAAAAGTTGAAAAGGAGATGTCAAAATTCACAAAGCTTCAATTTGAAATTAAGATCGATCATTCAAGGAAGACATCAAATCATCCAAAATAACATGAATGTGCCATCAAAATGTTTCCTTGGGAGGTAGAGAGCTTGATCCAAGAAGAACCCCTCTCTTAGGCTTCTAGAGGCTTAAAATGAGGTTTAGAGGGCTTTATGAGAGTGCTAGGGAGGGTACTGAGGTATGGCTTGATCCAAGAAGAACACCTATGTGGATGGGAGCAGCGTGAGGAGGAGTGCCAAGGTGCAGCAGGAGGGGGCTCTTGGGTTGGGAGTGGCATGATGAGGAGCGCCAAGGTGCAGCAAGAGGGGGCTCTCAGGTTGGGAGTGGCATGAGGAGGAACGCTAAGGTGCAGCAAGAGGGGGCTCTCGGGTTGGGGGCGGTTCCACCGCCAACCCTAACCCCCCCTCTTTATAAGGGGGTTCTCGGGCGGTGCCACCGCCAACCGAGCGGTGCCACCGCCTGGGGACCGAGCGCCCAGGAGGTGCTACTGTCGGTTCTGGCGATGCCACCGCTGGCACACAAAACAAAATGAATTTATTATTATTATTTATTTTTTTATAGAAGTTTTAATGTGTTTGATTTAAGATAGGATAGTGTTTTGGATCACTCTTTAAGATGTCATTCAAAATCGAAAAGGAAGAAGTCAAATCCACGAAAACCGAAAAGAAGATGAAAAATTTTCAGAAAATATATACAATCAAGCTCATTCACAAGGACAATTCAGCATACCTAATTCCCTTCTAGTAAAGTCAAATTGATTTTCATTTAAGGCTTTTGTGAAAATATCCACTAATTGATGCTTTGTATCAATAAATTCTAGAATGATATTATTGTTATTGACATGATCTCGTATAAAGTGATGTCTAATGTCAATATGCTTAGTTCTAGAGTGTTGAATTGGATTTTTGGTTAGACAAATAGCACTTGTAATATCACATTTTATGAGAATGTTATTTAAGTAAATTCCATAGTCTTCCAACATATTTTTCATCCAAATAACTTGTGCACAGCATGCACTTGCAGCTATGTATTTGGCTTCCGTCGTAGATAGTACAACCGAATTTTGTTTCTTGGAAGTTCAAGAAACAAGTGCATGTCCTAAAAATTGACATGTTATGAATGTGCTTTTTCTATCTATCCTACATCCGCCAAAATCGGCATCTGTATAAGCTATTAAATCAAAATTATTAGATTTTGGATACCATAATCCTAAATTAGGAGTTCCTTTAAGATATCTAAGGATTCTTTTAACACTTTTAAGATAAGACAATTTAGGATTAGCTTAAAACCTAACACAAAGTCGTACATTAAACATGATATCCGGTCTAGTTGCGGTGAGGTAAAGTAAACTACCAATCATTTCTCTCACAAAACTAATTCCACTTCTATTTGTGACATGACTCTTGTTTGTAAGGATCATGTCCAAGCCTTTGCTATCGACCTTAAACCCTTGTCTCCTTAAGTAGCAAATTCTTATTTTTTATTGCTTCTAAGTGTTCACACTTAAAGCATGGAGGAGTTTGAAGACCATCAAGCTTATTTTGCAGTAAGGCATTCTCTTTTTTTAATAGATTGAACTTCTTACTATTAGTTCTACACTCATCAAATAATTCGTGAAAAGAAATAGAAAGTTCATCGAAAGATAAATCTTCATTAATTAAATCACATACATCTCCTCCTAAAGCTATTAGTGCGAAGTTTGCCTCCTCTTTGTTGCTAGCTTCTTCATTCTCGGAATCACTGGAGTCATCCCAAGTCGCTTTTAAAGCTTTCTTCTTCTTCAGTTGCTTCTTCTTGGCTTGAGGGGATTCATTTTTGAAGTGTCTCGGCTTCTTGCATTCGTAGCATATTATTTGGTGCTTTTTATGTTCAAGTTTATTTTTGGTGTCATTTAAAAATTTATTCTTTCTTATAAATTTTTTAAATTTTTTTGAGTTAAAAGTACAATGTCATCGTCACTGTCCTCATCACTTGAAGAAGTTGTGGTTATATCCATTAGATTCACAAAAACTTTGGAAGTCACGGTTTTAAAATTCGCCACCGTGATCACTCCAAATCGATGATATCATGAAGCCTTTTTTGTTTTGAGTAAGTTTACAAAATTTAGAGAAACATTTGAAACAATCACTTTTGTGAGCCAAGAAATAGGTCCAAGTGTATCTACTATAGTCATCTACAATTACGAAGGCATATTTGCTTCCACCTAGACTCGTTGTGTTAATTGGTCCAAATAAGTCCAAATGGATCAATTGCAATGGTCTAGTGGTGCTAATTTGATTTTTTGGTTTGAAACTAGTTTTTATTTGTTTTCCTAGTTGACAAGCATCACACACTTTGTCCTTAACAAACTTCATATTGGGAATCCCTCGTAGTAACTCTCTAGATGAAATCTTAGATATTAGTTTCATACTTGCATAGCCTAATCTCCTATGCCAAAGCCAAGCATCATCATTTAAAGCGGAAAAGCACATTTCATTACTAAGTTCATCAAGGTTGATGGTGTAGACATTATTTTGTTTTAAGGCAATCATTGATATGTTATTGTTTGGATTTTCAATAATGCACACATTAGATTCAAATCTAACAATGTAACCTTTATCGCATAATTGACTAGTGCTTAAGAGATTATGTTTTAATCCATCAACTAGCAACACATCATCAATTGAAAAACTTGATTTGTTACATATGGTTCCCTTGCCAATGATTTTACCCTTGTTGTTGTCTCCGAAGGTGACATACTCTTCTTCTTTGCTAGTGAGCATAGAGAAATAGGATGGATCTCCGGTCATGTGCCTTGAGCATCCACTATCAAGATACCATCTCTTGCGCCCAGCTTGTGAGTTTGTCTACAAAAGAGGATGGTTTTTAGGTACCCATTTGATTTTGGGTGCCTCAAAAATTGATCTACTAATTTTATCATTCATTATTGAATTATTTATAGTTCCTTTAGAAACTCATATCAACTTATGTGGACTAATTTTCTTAAATGGACATTTGTAAACAATATGTCCGGATTTACAACAAAAATTATATTTCAAATGAGGTGAAACATGTAATGTGGGTCCTTTAACGAAGGTGGTAGGATTTTAGTGAGATCCTCTCACAAAACCAATTCCACTTCTATTTGTGACATGACCCTTGTTTGTAAGGATCATGTCCAAACCTTTGCTATCGACCTTAAATATGTCCGGATTTACAACAACAATTATATTTCAAATAAGGTGAAACATGTAATGTGGGTCCTTTAATGAAGGTGGTAGGATTTTAGTGAGATCCTCTCACAAAACTAATTCCACTTCTATTTGTGACATGACTCTTGTTTGTAAGGATCATGTCCAAGCCTTTGCTATCGACCTTAAACCCTTGTCTCCTTAAGTAGCAAATTCTTATTTTTTATTGCTTCTAAGTGTTCACACTTAAAGCATGGAGGAGTTTGAAGACCATCAAGCTTATTTTGCAGTAAGGCATTCTCTTTTTTTAATAGATTGAACTTCTTACTATTAGTTCTACACTCATCAAATAATTCGTGAAAAGAAATAGAAAGTTCATCGAAAGATAAATCTTCATTAATTAAATCACATACATCTCCTCCTAAAGCTATTAGTGCGAAGTTTGCCTCCTCTTTGTTGCTAGCTTCTTCATTCTCGGAATCACTGGAGTCATCCCAAGTCGCTTTTAAAGCTTTCTTCTTCTTCAGTTGCTTCTTCTTGGCTTGAGGGGATTCATTTTTGAAGTGTCTCGGCTTCTTGCATTCGTAGCATATTATTTGGTGCTTTTTATGTTCAAGTTTATTTTTGGTGTCATTTAAAAATTTATTCTTTCTTATAAATTTTTTAAATTTTTTTGAGTTAAAAGTACAATGTCATCGTCACTGTCCTCATCACTTGATGTTCCTTTCAAGTGGTCTTCTTGTGTCCTAAGTGTCATATCCTTCCTGTTCTTTGGAAAGAGGTTCTCGAGCTCTTCATGAGCATGACACATCATTTCGTATGTCATTAGAGACCCAATAAGTTCTTCGAGAGGAAATGTTTTAAGGTCCTTGGCCTCTTGAATGACCGTAACTTTTGGATCCTAACTCTTCGGAAGGGATCTTAAAATTTTAGTTACTAGTTCAAAGTTAGAAAAACCTTTACCAAGAGCTTTGAATCCATTGATGACATACGTGAAACAGGTGTACATGTCTCCGATGGACTCACTTGGTTTCATCCGGAAGAGCACAAGAATGTTGATTTTGGACTCTTTCACTCGATTAGTGCCTTCATAAGTGACCTCAAGAGTTTTCCAAATATCAAAAGCCAAATCATAAATTGAAATGCGATTAAATTCATTTTTGTTAAGTGCACAAAACAAGGCATTCATAGCCTTTGCATTTAAATCAAAAACCTTCTTCTCCGATTCATCCCATTCGCTCATCGGAAGAGAAGATTTTTGAAATCCATTTTCGACAATATTCCAAAGCTCAAAATCCATGAAAATAAGGGAGATCCTCATACGAGTCTTCTAATACGTGTAATCCGACCCATTAAACATAGGCGGACGTGTAATAGAGTAACACTCTTGCATGCCGGAGTAAGCCATCTCTCTTGGGTATTAAACCAAATATGAGAGTGAGCCTTGCTCTGATACCAATTGTTAGGATCGAAGTGGCACTAAGAGAGGGGGGTGAATTAGTGCAGCGGATTAAAACTCGTAAGTTTGAAATCTATTTCGTAAATGTGTAGAGATTTCGATTCGACGAATGATGACTTAGCTAAAATAGCTCGAGTAAAGGTAGTCAAAAGTAGGGAGATGAAAACTGAATGATTTGCAGCTAAGTAGAGAAATGATTCAGAAAATTGAACACTCACACATTCAAGGAACACCACGATGTATAGTGGTTCGGTCAAATGACCTACATCCACTTTTGAAACCTTCTTCGATAAGGCTCCCAACTTCCACTAGCAAATCACTTTGAAGGGGAAGGACCAAATACCCCTATTACAACCTTCTTACAAGTAGTTCACACTCTTACAGATTTTTCCAAAGAGAAAGAGGGAGGTGAACACTTAAGCTATTGAAAATAAGACTTAGCTATAGCTTTTTCTCACTTTCTAACTTCTAAAAAAGGTGTATTCTCTACTGAGAATTGAGGGGTATTTATAGGCCTTAAGATGATTCAAATTTGGGCTCTAAATTTGAATTACTTTTGGGTTTCCCGATGCTGGCGGTGCCACCGCCTGTCAGTGTCTGACACTGACAATGTATTGGCGGTGCCACCGCCCGAGGCAGAGATGCCACCGCCTGCCTTCTCGGGACCTGGGCGGTGCCACTGCCTGGGTCTAGCGGTGCCACTGCCTGGGTATGGCGGTGCCACCGTCGGAACTCTCGGGTCCTGGGCAGTGCCACCGCCTGGACTGTTCATAAAAAAAATACATCTTAATTGATTATTCCTTATAATCCAAAGCATATCGATTATAAAATCATGTTAGTGGCAAAGTTATTATTAACAGAAATATTGTGTTTGATAAAAGGGCAAGTTGGAATTGAAAGACCAATAAAGGTGAAACACAAATTCAGATTTCAATAGAACTAGATATTCTGTAGAATCAAATGATAGATCCTGCTCCATTAAGTTCATCGTCAACCTCACCCAATAATAGTTCAAATTCTGATTCCTCGGATGAAACCCCTCTAGAAAATTTCAGATCACTAACAGAAATTTATGACTTAACATTTGCTTTGTTTATTTTAGATCCTATAACTTTTGAGGAAGTAGTTGAAAAAGAGGAATGACAAAAAGCAATGAAGGAGAAAATCAAGTCAATTGAGAAGAATAAAACTTGGGAGCTAACGGATCTACCAAAAGAAAAGAAAGTTATTGGATTAAAATGGGTGTTCAAAACAAAGTTTAATGCAGATGGCAGTATCCAAAAGCATAAGGCTCGGCTTGTAGCAAAAGGATATTTACAGCAACAAGGTATTGATTTTGATGATACTTTTCTCTAGTTGCTAGATTCGAAATCGTGAGAATTTTTTTGGCTTCAATTGCTCACTTAAGTTATCAAACTCCTTTTGAGACTTGGTATGGTATGAAACCAAGTACAAGTCATCTAAGAATTTTTTGTTGTATTTGCTTATGCTTTGGTGAATTCATAAATCATCACGAGCTTGATAAAAAATAAAAAAAATACATCTTAATTGATTATTCCTTATAATCCAAAGCATATCGATTATAAAATCATGTTAGTGGCAAAGTTATTATTAACAGAAATATTGTGTTTGATAAAAGGGCAAGTTGGAATTGAAAGACCAATAAAGGTGAAACACAAATTCAGATTTCAATAGAACTAGATATTCTGTAGAATCAAATGATAGATCCTGCTCCATTAAGTTCATCGTCAACCTCACCCAATAATAGTTCAAATTCTGATTCCTCGGATGAAACCCCTCTAGAAAATTTCAGATCACTAACAGAAATTTATGACTTAACATTTGCTTTGTTTATTTTAGATCCTATAACTTTTGAGGAAGTAGTTGAAAAAGAGGAATGACAAAAAGCAATGAAGGAGAAAATCAAGTCAATTGAGAAGAATAAAACTTGGGAGCTAACGGATCTACCAAAAGAAAAGAAAGTTATTGGATTAAAATGGGTGTTCAAAACAAAGTTTAATGCAGATGGCAGTATCCAAAAGCATAAGGCTCGGCTTGTAGCAAAAGGATATTTACAGCAACAAGGTATTGATTTTGATGATACTTTTCTCTAGTTGCTAGATTCGAAATCGTGAGAATTTTTTTGGCTTCAATTGCTCACTTAAGTTAGCATGTTTATCAATTTGATGTGAAATCTATGTTTTTAAATGGAGATTTATACGAAGAGGTTTTTGTTACTCAACTTGAAGGTTTTTTTGTTAAAGGATATGAAGAAAAGGTGTATAAGCTAAGAAAAGCTCTTTATGGGCTTAAACAAGCTCCAAAGGCATGATACAGTAAAATTAATTATTATTTTCATCAAAATAGATTCAAGAGGAGCAATAATGAACTTACTCTTTATTTAAAGAAGGAATGTGAATATAATATTCTAATGGTTTGCCCTTATGTTGATGATATTATATATATGGGTTCATCTAACTTTTTTTTGATAGAATTTGAAAAATACATAATGAATAAGTTTAAAATGTCAGATATAGGCCTACTGCATTATTTTCTTGGGTTGGAAATGAAGCAAGAATCAGATAAAATTTTTATTTCACAAAGAAAGTATGTAATGAATCTACTCAAAAAATCTAACATGATTAATTATAAAGCTACAGCAACACTCATGAATGTAAATGAGAAATTGAAACTTGAATATGGTATATATTTGACAAATGCAATATACTATGGAAGTTTGGTTGGAGGTTTGATTTATCTAACTTATACTCAACCAAATATTACCTTCTCTATTAGTGTAATATCCAGGTTTATGCATAGCCAAAGCAAACATCATATCGGAGCTATTAAAAGAATTCTGTGTTATATTAATGGAACTACATATTATGGTATTTGGTACTCTCATAATTTTAAATGTAAATTATTTGGTTTCACTAATAGTGATTGGGTAGGAGCTTTAGATGATAGAAAGAGTACTTCAGATAATATTTTTAGCCATGGATCAGGAGCTATATTTTGGAGTTCAAAAAAGTAAGCAACAATTACGTTATCGACATCGGAAGCAGAATATGTAGCCGTAACATCAGTAGCTTATCAAGCAATATGACTTAGAATACTTCTTGAATATCTTCATCAAGAATAAAAAGAAGCAACGGAAATATTTTGTGACAACAAAGCCATAATTGCAATGACGAAGAATCCAACATTTCATGGAAGAACGAAGCATATAGAGATATGATATCATTTCATCCGGGATCTTGTAGCAAATGGAGCCATAGCAATAAAGTATTATCGAATATATGAAAAAGTTACGAATATCCTCACCAAGTCACTTCCAGTTCAAAAGCATGTTTATTTCATGTCGCAAATCGATGTATATAACTATGAATCAAGGGGGAGTGTTAAGAATTGATTCATAGTAGTTATCTAGGTAGTTACCATATTCTATGTAGTTTTAGACATGTTTCAAGAAGTGACCCATGATCTAGAAGTTATAGGGTAGTTCTTACAACTACCTCAATCATGGGTAATATAGTGGAGTAAGGTAGTTACCACTAGGTCATATAAATAAGACTATAATTCATGAAGTATGACAGTAGGAGAATACATTTGGGAATATCTTGTAAGTGTTCTATATCAATCCTCTTGTTTTAAATACTACATCGTTTTTTTTTTATCGAAATAATTCTTTTTAATTGCATCAAAGTATTTTGTTTTTGTCATTTTGATGCTCCACTTGAGCAACACTTGGGAGTGAGCTTTGTGTAAGGTCTCAGTCAGCTTGATCCAACAAAACCTGCTCACACAGATACACACAACAATACAACTCTGTTCCCTTCCTAAATATGCCACCTCTGTTGTTCCCGTTCTGTATATCTCCCTCTTCATGAAGGTTAAGTTTGTTTACTGTATGAATAGGAAGACAGCTTGGAACTGCTGACACCTGCATGAGCTTGCAAATATTAACACCACTAATGCAGCTCGTGACTTAGATGATGTGCTTGAAACCTTCCATCTCGATGTTACTGGTCATTGTGCCATGTTTTAACTAAATATATGCCAATTTACTTTTGTGTTGGGGAATTTTAGTTTCTTAGTTGTAATGATCTTTTTTAGGTAGTCTGCTGGAAGAATTATGCGATTCTTCAAACAACATAAAGAGTTAATACGTTCTTTTTTTTTTCCTTGAAAATTCACATTTGTGGATCTTGCAACACGTATTTTTTGACTTTTTATATAGCTCAATAACAACAAAAGATTTATATAATCAATCTTAAATAATTGAGATATTACGATTTTTAATATTGTTGTATGTTATGTGTTGCGAGTTTGATGGATAGATGAGCTGAGATGCCATCTCAAGTGGTCTCTTTGATTTGTGGATATTGATTTGATATAATTGACATTATAATAGTACACTTTGATGTATGAATACATAGAAATCAGAATATTTAATCTCAATTGCTTCAATTACTGATTGAGCTTTATATTATCTTGAATATTATGAGATCAACAAATATAATTATCTGTATAACTTATGCTCTCCCAGGTTATGTTGGAGAAGACTTAACATTGGGAGCCGACAATGACCTTGAGAAAGTGACCAAGATGATTTATACTCAAGTTGTAATTTGTTGTTTGAGCGACGAGTTTAGACTCTTCTCGAGTTGCAGTGATCGAGATGACTCATACTCGAGTTGTAGTTTGTGGTTTGAGTAGCAAGGTTGGGCTCTTCTCCTTATCTTAAAGATATGAAAATGATCAAGATGACTCGTACTCGAGTTGTAGTTTGTGGTTTGAGTGGCAAGATTGGGCTCTTCTCCTTATCTTAGAGAGATGAAAGTGATCAAGATGATTCATACTCGAGTTACAGTTTGTGGTTTAAGTGGCAAGTTTGGGCTCATCTTCTCATCTTAAAGAGATGAAAGTGATTAAGATGACTCATACTCGAGTTGTAGTTTATGATTTGAGTGACAAATTAGGCTATTCTCCTTATCCTAAAGAGAGATGATATGTTTGAATTGACCACAACAAGACAGGAAGCCAGACAGGAAGCCATTATTGGTGAGAAGATTGACAAAGAAGCACAAGCATCGGGTTGTCTTCATTCCTGAGCTGCTACTTGAGGACTTCCCACATCAGCAGGACTTGGTCCAGATCAAGTCAAGTAAAAAATAACAAGCAATGACAGGTTCATTCATGATCTTTAAGAGGAGATTCCATGGATCCTCCAAAAGATGTGGTATTGGAAGATGAAGGATCATGTGGCTGGCACCATGTCTCTGATGCATGCTTTTGAAATACTTTTATCAGATTTTTCTTTGTTCATGTAGATTAAGGAAATGCACAGATCAGTGTCTTCATTAGATATAACATATTGTAATTGTACAGATCAGAATCTCAATAATGAGTTGATGTTTGTGTTTTTTTGCTGAAGACTGGAAATCTCCCCCCACCATATGTTATTGGGGAAGAAAGTCTTGACCTGATTATTGGAGACTTTCCTATGTTTGAAGGTCTCTTATCCGCTCTGCTCTGCCACCAATGATTGAATGATACATTTTCTTTATTCTTGTCCATATATTCTGCTAAAGAAAAAAGAAAAGGACAAAAGAGGAGAAAAAAGTGCAACTGCACAATGTGAATAGTGACTGTTGATGTTACATGGTGCACAGATGGCTTTTGCCACTTGTTCCTGTAATTTGATGAGCATTTATTTACTTCAAACAAATACGGAACACATGCAATTCTCATTTAGCTTTTCCAAGGACATCCCAAGACTTGCATTGGAAATTACAAGGGGATCTCCTTCACAAAGTCCCTGTACGGTTTGAGTGAAAGGGGAAGTCCCAGTCTCTGTGTTCTTGAGTGTTCATGACCTGCACCGGCCACTAGATCTGGAGGTGACCTACAAGTTCGGTCTTCCAGGTTTCCGGTGTGACATCTCAAGGTCTTCATGATTGCACCAGCAACAATTATGAGTTCATATCAGGACAGGTTGGTCACTTTCAAATAATTGGCCTGTGAAATGCATGTTTAGATATAAACAAATCCATCCCATGTATTTGGCAAATACTAAGCTATCATGCTTTAATGTGATGTAGTACCAACAGTCGAAGCATTATATATGTAGCTTGGAATTGTAACCAAGATGCATTAAATGGTTTTTGTTCCAACTAGGAAGCTTCCAACCTTTTTCCCAGACCGAGTTCAATTGTTTTCACATGCATTTTGTAGAAACTAGAAAACTTGCAGAGGCAAATTATGACTTGGACAACCAAATGTCAAGGCAAATAATGTAGCCAATCTTAGTCTGTAAAACCATGAGCTTCTGCTTGTTTCATACTCAATAAGCTCGTGGTTGCTTCTGCCGGAAACAAAAGGCCATGCACGAAGAAATCTACTTGTACACACTTGTTGAATAAAGAAAAGGCCATCGATGCAAGCAAGTCTTCATTTCATATTACTGATATCTGTTCATCCTAACCTACCGGAGACAGACCCGCTTTCTGAAATAGTTGCAGAAAGGTGCAGCATTCTTTAGTGTTGTTCTCTGACCTTATCATGTGAAACACATCACAGGAACTGCATCTTAAAAACAATCCCTCGTTTGATGAGACACAAACAAATAATTGATGCTGTGTCTTGATCTTATCTCTACACTCTCCCTCCTCCTCCTCCTCCTCCTCCTCCTCCTCCACCTTTGTACTCATCATGTGACCATTTCACGTGCAGCAACAACACCTTTGGATGTGGGAGGCGACTCCACTGCACTTGTTGCAGTGGCTTAAAACCAGTTTCCTCCATGTTACGACTCCTGTGTGGCAGCATCATTTCTCCCACTGAATCTTCGCTCTGGGACTGAATTATTCGAATGGCCACCCCATCTCATCGCAGCTCATTGGATAGGCATGAATTTTGAAGGAAAGAGATGCTGTCAATGAGTACCACCAGACAAATAGGCAACGGTAGGGGACGAAGCTCTATTCCGAAGGAGTTCATCGGCCATCAACTCAGATGGCTTTTCTGTTCCCGTCACCCAATTATTGTGGCACTCGCAAGCAAGCATAACATCTTCTTCATCTCAGGAAAACGTGGTTCTATGTGTATCACACAAAAAAAATATCACGTGAAGAGCAGTGTGGCCACAGATGCCGGTCGTCTAATCGATGTCATTATGAGTGCAGCAATTGAAGTCTGCAGGTTTCAGCTGCCTCTTCTCCTCCCCTAATACAAATACCAAGTGACAGATCACAGAAGGTGACTGTTACCTGCAATCTCATGCATTCTTGTCATGACTGACAGCTACAAAGATGGAGAGCTCTTTTACATGTCCAATCAATCTTCCATTGGCTGCAGCAACTTCTCCTCTTTAACTCATCCTCCCACCAATTAACTATGAAATAAAACTATTATTCAACCCCCCACTTTTGCAGCACACCACCAGATTTTGATCCCCTTCGGTCTCTTTGAGAGGATCAAAATAAATAAATAAAATAAAATAAAATAAATGGCCCTTAAATTTCCAAACATCTTTTAATTATCTTTTTTTAATTATTATTATTATTATTATTATTATTATTATTTTCGGAATAAAAAACAGTGAATATTTTGGCCTTTTTAAATTGGGATAAAAAAATCGTACTCAATAAATCAATTCTCTGAGATATTGACATTCGTTTTTATCAATATAAATAAATAGAGAGATTATTTGTGGTACTAAAATTAATGCCTAAAAAACAAAATAAAATAAAGCATTGCTTAATGCCTAAAAAATAGCTCACGCCACCCTCTCCCCTTTCTACACGTCTCTCTTGGAGCCACTGCAACAACGTGACGCGCACGCGAAGCCTCCCATCTCCACCGCCCATCCTCCTTCCCACGGTCCAGATTTATCCATGTCGCAGTAGGGGTAGTTCCGTCCGTCCACGCCCCGGTGGGAACGCGACATCGGCGTGGTCGGTATCTAGAAGCTACCACCGCCCCAATCAGCGACGGACACCTGGACGGACCGGTGAAGCAGCCACGCTGTTTCCGGGTTCCCTCGGTTTAATTGTGCTTCTTATTCTTAGTAAACTCGCTATTATTGACCCCGTAAACGTATCGTCGAGCCTCCTAATTGCGGTTTAGAGGGGCGACGCGTCGCCTTATTTAAGCCGACGCACCCCGACCTTTCTTCTTCCCCTTCGCCCTCTGTTTCCAACGCTCTGTTTCGTAGAGGACACCAAATCTTGCTTTCTTCACCCTTCCCTCCGTTTCTCCGCCCCGTGTTCTGCCCTGCATTGTCTCTCGACGTCGTCGGCCTTCTGATTCCGGTGAGCTCCGCTTCCTCGGCCTCTGGAATAAAGGTCGGCCGACCCGTTCTACGAAAAAGGAGCTTGCTTTCTTTGATTGCTTCCTTCGATCTGCCGGTTGAGACGAGTCGTCAAAAAATT
Source organism: Musa itinerans (assembly GCA_001649415.1). Taxonomy (NCBI): domain Eukaryota; kingdom Viridiplantae; phylum Streptophyta; class Magnoliopsida; order Zingiberales; family Musaceae; genus Musa; species Musa itinerans. The sequence continues at coordinate 22,512 of LVTN01000721.1, read as the reverse complement.
TTGCGTCTTTCGGCGATCGTTTCGATCGTCGCTTACTTTGTGCTTGTGTTTTTGCTTCTTTCGATAGATCAAGATGGAATTCGATGACCACTACCGGCAGGCTCAGAGGGCTACATACGATTGCCTTCTCTTCGGTAAGTTCTCGGCTTTGGCCTTTCGCGTTGCATCCGTGGCGTGGCTTCTTCGTCGCTGCGGTGATTGCAGAATGTTGATTTCCTGTCGTCGGTTGTGCTTGCAGATCTCGATGACACTCTCTACCCATTGAGTTCTGGCATCGCAACCGAGTGCCGTAAGAACATTGGAGGTACGACGACGACGACGACGGTCTCCTTTGGCCCTTTTCCTTCCGCTGTGTTTTGGCCCGTTGACTTCTCCTTGGTTCCATCGTTTTCCTGATACGATCGTTTCCATTGTTCTCTAGATTACATGCACGAGAAACTTGGGATCGAGGAAAGCAAGATACCGGAGCTGTGCGATGTTCTATACAAGAACTACGGCACGACAATGGCTGGTCTAAGGGTACCTTGACGAGTTGCTCATCTCTGTTCTTACCGGTGATTACTTCGGCTCCTGCACTGAAACCCATCGTTGCGTTGTTCTTATTGCTCAGGCCGTCGGCTACGACTTCGACTATGACGATTACCACAGCTTCGTTCATGGAAGATTGCCGTATAACAAGTTGAAGCCAGACCCTGTTCTTAGGCAGCTCTTGCTGAGCCTTCCAATGCGCAAAGTCGTAAGTTTCCCGAACGATGCACGGGACAAAACCACGAACGCTGTCTCTCTCTGTCGCTTGAGGTCTCATTTCTGCCATATCGATCTGCAAAACAGGTGTTCACCAACGGCGACGAGGTCCACGCTGCTGAGGTGCTCAAGAAGCTGGGGCTGGAAGACTGCTTCGAAGGGGTCATATGCTTCGAGACTCTGAATCCACCGTCCTCTTCCTGCGGCACACAAACCTCGAGCAAAATCTTCGACATCGTCGACCACTTGTCGAAGCCTGACACTAGCGGAATCGAACTACCCAAGACGCCGGTGCTGTGCAAGCCGTCCGTGGAAGCCATGGAGCAAGCGCTGAGGCTCGCAAACATCGACCCCCAAAGAAGTGTACGATGCCATCGCCCATCTTATTGACCTCCATTACGCTTCTTTAGCACTGACGGAGCGAGTGTTGCAGGTTTTCTTCGATGACAGTGCAAGGAACATTCGATCAGGAAAACGCATCGGTCTGCAGACCGTACTGGTAGGTCTCTTCGGCATGCACTGACTGGGTGGGAACCCTGCGATCGAGTTCATGTCCATGTCTGTCCCACGAGACTCTCATTCGTGGGTGGATGCAGGTGGGGACTTCACACAGAGTGAAAGGCGCGGACCACGCTTTGGAGAGCATCCACAACATCAGGGAGGCACTGCCGGAGCTGTGGGAGAAGGCAGAGAAATCAGGCAGCATCCGGCACTCGGGGAAGGTTGCGATGGAGACATCTGTGACTGCCTAATCGTCGGGAGGCGGTGGACCGGACGGACTGGACTGTACTGGACTGGTGGGGGCGCCGCTAGATCAGCACACAAAATGACATGGGAAGGGATTCGTTCGTAGCTGTGGGGCTTTTGTCTGGTTCATGTAATTGTTGCCCACGATTAGTCCAATGTTGTTGTAATTTGGGCATCCAGAAATAAATATATCATTCACCTTGTTTTTTGTATCTGCCTGGATTTATCTCTGCATTGCTTGCCATTCTATTTTCTTTTTATATATATATATATATATAAGAAAGAATCTAAGAATAGAAAGATTTATTTGTAATAAATAAAATTTAAAATTAGAGTTTGATTAATCTATAAATATATACTAATAAAAGAAAGATGGGAAAAGAATTTGTACAAGAGTCTTGTAATTTGCTCCTCTGCTCAAATAGGTAACAAGTTTGATATTTTTCTTTTGACAAAGAAATCAATGAGATCGTCATCAATTATCTCGTAAAACCCAGTTTTACGATAAAAAATTTTGATAGAACAAATAGTTTTAAATATATATATATATATATATATATATATAACTCAAACCTATTTATAATTCGATCTCATTTTATGAAAATTTTAATTTTTTTTTTCCCGATAGACAGACCAATAGATAAAATAAAAAAAAAAGTATTAAATTTTATTTAGGCTTTGCTGGTTTGCTTTTGACCGTTCGTCTCGGAATAATTCTCCTCCAACAGTTGCAGTCATTAAAACCATGGAAGAAATGTCAAGATTTATGCCAAATAACATTTGCTCAAAGAAGGCACATCAAATATCATGAATTTTCCACGGCTGCTGTTGTTGATCTTACTATATGTTCATTACGGTGATAATTCTACGGCTTCCAATAAGCTGAAAACAACATCAGATCATTCATTCAAGAAGAAGAAGGGGAGCTTGTTATGAACAATTCAACAACGTCTGTCAGCAATGATCTAAATGGTGGAGTCAAGTCTTCCTGGTTGAATCATTCCATGGGTCAACGTTTCATTGTCATTGTGTTCTTTGTGGTCGTCGACTAAGTCCAGTCATTAACCTTCTTCCATCAGGGAGTGTTCTCTAAGTAAGCAAATCACATCATGCTGTACCCCCAAAAAAAGGAGACTACTTGTAGTCTTAGTTACCTAATCGATAGATTTACCAAAGGTCATCATTCTTAATCATTAATCGAGGTCCCTTTCTACCGCCAAAGTCTCTTCCATGACATCCAGAGTTAACAGACAATGACATACGAACAAGAAGAGTAATAAGTTTCAGTATGTTGGACAATGTGATGGTGGGAATAATAATAATAATGTAAAAGAATACTACTTGATTATGTTGAATAAGGTATTGACAATGTGATAGGGATGATGATAGAAATTATAAATTATTTTTCACAGAAACCAACACATAAAGGAACAAGTCAACCCAAGTAGTCAACCCACCTTGGAGTCTTGGCATGGTTGATGGGTTGTGCTGTGTCAAGGCTTTTCTGCAAGCCTCCAAATCACCAAAAAATGCTGACCATGGAAGTAACTTTCAATCACCTAAAGCTGTCTCCTTCACAACAGATAAATAATAATACCATTCTTATGTCACAACAGATGAAGAGTGAGTGATATCCTATGAATGGACAAAGCTTCATTTAGATGAGGAGTGACATCCTATGAATGGACAAAGCTTCATTTGGAATGGCTCCTTATCTGATGCCTGACAACCACAAGGTCCCCAAATTTGCTGTGAGAATTGTTAGGTTCTCTTGCCCATGCTTCCACCATGCTAAATGGGATAATTTGCTGGTTTCACTCAGGCCATTTAATCTTTTATATGCTTGCACTATACACAAACCAGTTCTTAACCTTCTCTTTTAACATTAGCTACAGACTTTATTTGACTTTGGCACTTCTCCTTTATAGGCCTGTAGGAATCAGGATAAAACATACATACATACATACATATATATATACATATATATATATATACATATATATATATATATATATACATACATATATATATATATATATGAGAATTCTAGTTATAATATTCTGAATTTCCATGACCAATTGATAACTTTTGTAATCACAAGTAATAAGGAAGGGGCAGACAAGAAAGCTATATTGCAAAGGAGGAATGCAAAAAAAAGCATGAGAGTGAAGAGAAATATCCAATCATGATATATCATGCTGAATAAAATGTGAGAATAAAGCTTAAGGATGGGGAATTAAACCAAAAATAGCTTAGTGTAGTTAGATTTCTGCTGATGAAAAACAAGCTTCTGCTCACAGTTTGAACTGATGATGAAATATTAGTTGCTGGCTTTAAATGGCATGGTTAGATGCCACAAAACTCAACTGAGCAATGACTTACTATCAAGTGTTACCAGGATAAATAAATTAAAAAAAATACAAATATATAGTAATTAAAATTGAAATATATCTAAATCACTATAATCTCATAATGATGGTAATTAAAAAAAAATAGATTTTTCAGGTGATGTCCTGATTTCATATGTGGTGTCTTAATTTTTTTCTAATATCCTAAATATCCTTCTCCAATCCAAACAAAACAGTTTCTACACATCGATCCATAGGTATACTTAACTAATTGAATAGATCAATTTGTCGATCCATCCCATCCCATGGATAAGATATGGGCGGACATTATTTTATCGAAATAGAAAAAAAATATTTATAATATTAGAAAAGAAAAAAAAAACATGGATATCAAATAAAAATGAAAAAAAAAAACACAGACTTTTTTCAGGTACAGCCACCCTTAAAAAAAATAATAAAAATAAAGAAAAAAAGAATTAGGAAGGAAAAGCTGAGACGAAGATTTTTCATTGGATGAATTGGGGTGCCCATGCGACAGCGATTTATCGCCGACTCGACGTTAAGGCCATACGCAGCATGCAAATTTTGGCCAATGCACATGCCATTATTATTACTACCTTCTCGGTGGTACGTCAACACCGACAAATCTAAGTGCATTTGCTGCTTTATTGCGCACGTGAGGCAGCATGCACATTTGCTGAAACACGTTGCATGACATGCATCCGTTCATTCCTCTCAGCTGCTCCATTTATTTATATAAATTAATATTAATAATAATTCAATATCTTCTTTTATCTTACGTTTATGGAGGATTTTACATTTTTTGTTATATTGATTGATATTAACACATGAAATACATTCGTCTATCGTACGTACAAAAGAAGCCACAGAGGTTTGTTGTTACAAATCTGAAGTAAACATATGTTTCAGAGGCGGATGGAATGATACCAAAAGCAGACGATTTAAGAATTTCATATAATATTTGTTGGCTTGAACGTATGAAAGACCATTACATACGTAGCCTCTCAAATCTTTGTTGAGACTCGTCAATTTGAGGTTTTCGCTTCGAGATCTCTAAGATTCATATATCTCTAATGGGGTAAGATTCAAAAGACGAGGTAGATCAAATCAGCTTCTCCGTATTAGAAGACTGATAACCAATTTTAACAACTAGTGGAGAGAACGAGAAGATTAAAAAAAAAAAAAAGAAATTTGCAGATGTCAATATAAGATTTATATTAATTCAACACTCTCACTCTCTTCCTAGAGAAAATTAAAATTCTTATAATATAAAAAAAAACTAATACAAGAAAATAAAATTCTTTACTATGCGAGAAAGGTATTAACAAGGAAGTATTCTCCTTTGAGTTAATTAAACTGAGGTGTTAAAACTTTTTGTATGTGCTCTCACGTAAACTGAGAAGAACTCTCTTCTCTCTAACCCTTCTAAAGTATCTTTTGTCACCAAAATATCGACTCATTATGCCTTTACACAAATAAATTCTAATTCACTAAGGATTTTCTCTTCTTGCCTACATCTCTAGTTTAAATTCTAATTCACTAGAAATTTTAAATACAATAGTTCGAACCCTAATTACGATCCCTAAAATAGTTACTAATATGGCTCGAGAGATTCTAACGATAGCTAAGTCGATTCATGTTTTAGTATATCATGATTCTCGTCGCAGTCAATTTTTGATGGCACGAGTAAATGTGTCTCTCTCTGATAAAAGAAGAAAGCAACCCCCTTTCCAGCGGACAACATATCGAGGTCACTACATAAACTGTGCGTAGATGCACTCCATTTCTTTCCGTGATCCCAATCACAACATGATAAAAAAAAAAAGGTTCAAGCGACTTATGATTGCATAATTCCTACATCCCCTTGTCACAATTATTTTGATTAAAGAGGGAATAGTGAGTACCGCATCCACACAAAACAATTTTCCATTTGATTAAATGTTGACCGCGAAAGCAACGCCCAAATAATAATTCAAAATTTTTTATAATTATCATCTAATCTAAGCACTATATCCATCAATATCACATTTTAAGAGGAGCAAATATATGTATTGTATGATCAATTATAAGAGCAATTATCTTGTCGTGACCACATTATCATGCAATCAAACTAATAATTTAGACAAGCTTTTTGAGTCAATAAATAAACTTGTACAGATCCAAACAATCCATGCATATCCTCTTTCATGTGCAATCTTACATTCTTTTCACTTGACTTTTCACCCCCCCCCTCATATTTACGATCACATTTTCTCACCTGATCTTTTTGTTGGATGCATAAAAAAAGCTATCCAGCATACATTAAAAAAAAGAAAAAAGACTTCTGTTCTCTGATCATACATAAATAGACTTGCCAGTGGAACAAAAGAAAAGTATGCATCCAAGTTACACACGAGTTATCAGTGTCCGGTCATTAAGATCTTGCAATAGTTATTTAGGAACTAATTACATTCATAAATTTTCATGCAACAGTGCTTTTTTGTTCTCAGCTTCACACAACACCCGAAAGCAATGACCGTTGAAGGCAAAAAGCCATCACCAGAGATGATATATAAACAAGACAAGTTGCTAAAGAAAGTTCAATCTTACATATTCATCTCTTTGGTATGCACATCCCATTGCACATAACAAACAGATTAAATAATCTCTCTGACCACGTACAAACTCAATTAATCCTTCTTCCCTGCAAAACACCAATCCTAGCAATTAAAAAATATTAACAACAGCTATATAAATAACAGAGGACATTAAATTGCACTAGTTATCAATGAGCTCTGGGAAAGGGAGACAAGGTTAATGCAACTCTCACAAAAAGGTCCAATATTTTATGACAAACATTGTTATTTGAACATTTTATATTGCGAGTGAGTTGCACAACAGAAGTCAAAAAAGGAGAGAGGGATGCATTAGCAAACTTCTGATATTGATCAAAACTAAGAAATTAAGACTAAAACAACAGCCTAAACACATGCTAAATTAAGGAGCTAACAATATAGTATCTACTTCAAATTGTATCAAAATAAAATAACTGCACCAAAGATTCTGAAAAAAAATCATTTATCTATGCATATCCAATTGTATAATTAGCCAGCAAGAAGCCAAAGCTGAAGAAACATTCAACATACCATATTCATGCAATTTAACAAATGCTAGTTCACCACTAACACTAAGAATTAGAATGTCTGGCATTTGTATGCCGGACACTAAAATCTCTAGGATCTCTGTAAAAATAAATAAATTTTAGGTTAGGTACATTTAAATAAGCATTCTACATATTTTCATTTTATCAAAAGGAAAGGGTTTTCAATTTTCCTTTCAAAATTGGCAAGTCATACAAAAAGGGGAAACAAAACGTTCAAGTATTCATATTCCAAGATGCATGTGTGTCCAGAACCAAAACAAAAATTGTTAATTCTCAAGTATACAAGCTAAGCAGAGAGGCACAAGATGATTTGTTGCTACATGCTAAGTCACTTGCTAACATGAAGAAAGAGTTCTGCCACTTAAAATCTAGTCTTTTTGCAGTTCTAGGCTGATTGTGAAAGAAGTTTGCAACACATCACCAGAAAACGTGGGGAGCGACGCAAAGCTGACACAGATCTGGGTGACTGAATTGCAGGTTGGCCTGTGTTGACCTTTTTATGATGATCATTAACTTTAACACGAAGATCATTTTGCATCACTGATGTTTCACTTTTACTATCCACAGAAGCTGGTGGTGCAGATGATACTGTAACTGAAGATGAGTCTGGATATACAGACATGGATGTAGGTAACATTCCTGTAAGGCAATCAGAAAATGTTCCATCAGATGCAATTAAGGAAGCATCAAATTCAAATGCTTACAGACAAGACAAAACTGCCGGGAAAATTCTTAGCAAAATTGTCCGCATTCAGCAGAAGCCCTACATTTGCTCAGCAACATCACAATAGAATTCTTGAAATATATATGCAAGCACAAGAAATGAGGATTGGATTGCTAAGCAATTCTGCCTACAAAGTTGTGCATAAGCATTGAACTAGAGTGCAGAGCATTGTCATCCTCCCAGATCTGCAACTGAGCATGGAGCTCGCTCTGTTATTTGAATATGTCTAATGTCACTCAGAATCCTTTTATGAACTTCAAGGTCTGATTCTGTCTCCTAGAGTTAAAATTTGAAAACCAGATGCTTATTAAAGAAGAGATTTAACATTAAATTATTTTGGCAAACCGTTTTTCAAACCTAACATGTGGATTAGCAATTAGCACACCTGTGCTCAACTTGAGCAGAACTATCACTAGATACAAAACAATTCAAGTAGAGAAGGTAAATTATATAGGACGTAATAAGCAAAATGCATTTAAAACAACATGATAATAGCACAACCATGAACCTGAAAATTGAAAGTATATGACAGGTTTCTCCAATTAAGCATCATTAGTTTCAATCAAGGAAATGATTTGTGATTGGCACAAGCTGCCAGTTCACCTCAAAAGAATAGTCACAGTGAAGGCAAACAAAGAACGGATATTTTCCTCTATTGCATGTGAATATCAACTGACTGATGTGTGACAAAAAATGTTAAAGATTCAGGCAATTAAATCATAGAAAAAACAAACGTTGTCAATATGATACCAGCTAAAGGAACTACAACTTGACACATAAAAGAAGAAAAAGGAACACAGAAAATACTCGATTAGGTTAATCAGAAGCAATTTAATGTCATACTGAAAAGAATCATCTGAATCTGACTACATCAGAAATGATTTCAAATAGGAACTTGATCAGTTCAGTGGTTCTAGTTAAAATTGTCATTGCAAAATTTACCATTTGATGCAGCAACCTGGAACTTCTCTCTCATGATTCTTGCAAACTTGAATAAGCCATTTGTTTTATTTAAGTCCATGATCAATTCAGGAATACCTTCCAATATTGTGTTGCAGTCCAGTACTGAAGATCACCAAAAGAATTCAGTGTATAAATCAAGAAGAATGAAAATAAAATATTTTAGGATTTTAACTTATGCCAACGTGAACTTTGAACTTACAGTTGTAAGCGTCGTTATCAAGCCTTATGTTGAACGAGTATTCCTTATTTGGGTTCTTCTGATCAATTTTGTCGAAGATAAACTTGACCCCTTGATCGTACAAAACAACGGTTAGGGAGATAAACTCCTGGACAAAGATTAACAAATTTCATACTTACCTTCTCCACATTCAGCTCGGAAACCAAGAATCCTATTGTACCACTCAATGGCCTCCTCTGTTTTTTGTCTTTCAAGAATATATTGACTACTCTTTGCTTCTAAAGCTTCCAGAGCTAGAAAAAAAAATATTTAATCATATGTACATGACCAATTAACCAATTCCCAATCATATCAATCATAGTAACATGTCCACACCAATCTCCTTATAGTAACTACGAAAAGATGTGCACATGGATCAGAATGGTTCCATTTGAGGATATCTCAAGTTAGAGCATGAAATGAAACTGAACTAAAGGAAAAGTTAAAACAGAATTATAAAAGGTGGTTCCTTGTTTGAAGGTACATTGTTTTATACATAAAGAAGCTATCTAGAGGAAACATACCATTCATGAGGACAAGAAAATATTATATGTTGTGATACATGGTACATTTATTACAACATTATGTATTAAATTAACTAACATGAATATATTGTATCAAGATTTTTGTTTCATATATTACACATTATCAGCTGGCATTTGGCTCAGTTCCGTCAGGTCTTTTTTAAATACTGGTCCAAAATGAAACCATGATTTGTTCGGCTTTGCATTGCAAACTAAACTAATCAGTTACAGAATAAGACCAACATTGTACAAGCAATTATGGTAATAGTGAAGCAGGTTTGATAAAGCTAACATCTTGCTTAATAGCTAAAGAATCAAGCTGTAGAAACGTTACTCTATCAACAGGAGGAATAGTGAAGCAGGTCTGCTATATACCAAGTAGTTGTTCTGATATAACTGCAGAATGTTTGTCTCTCTTTCTCCTTAGATCTAGAATTGTCTTCTTCAGCTGCTCGGTTCTAGATGCTGTGCTAGAAAGGGCTTCAGCAAGAAATGTGGACTTGGACTCTTTACCAGTCTTCACTACAAAAATAAATCATATGTCACTAACTGTATTATAGCATGTGCACACACACACACACAAAGACACACCAACTTGTACTTCATAACGGGAAAGAGTTTAAATTTGCAAATCATACTAAAGGTGATCAAACATAAACTCAATATTTCTGGAGAAGCCATTGTAAAAGTTTCTAAACATTTCTTGTAAACCATCTCAACGTTCCTTGGAGTAGCAGCCTCTGGTTTAAAGACAGTATACCATGGATAAAACTCTTTTCATCCTAACACGGATATAAAGCATGATTTTGGGGAAAGAAAGTAGCAACAGTATATAGGAGTCATTCCTGGCACATACATAACTTTGCAAACACAGGTTTAGATAAGAAACTAGAATATAGGTTTCAAATTTAATATTGATCAAGCACAACCTTTCAAATCAAAGCTTCCACTTTAGTAAAAATATAAGAAGAAAAGTAACTATGACATTCTCAAAAAATACGCAAATTTCAGATTGATTGGGATCTACCTTGGACTGCAAAGCTGGCAAGATAAATCAAACCTGGTAAATCAGAGTCATCCCTTCTTTAATGGGAATAAGAGTCTGGAACATGCTATAAATTTTATTTGGACATGAAACATAAACAGATTTGAATAATGCAACAGGTTCTGAAGTTTTATAAATTCCATTTTTTTCAGGTAATTTATCATTAAATAGAATATCAACTTTTCACCAAGCATCTAGAGATCTGAAACCAAACAAAAACTTCAAGAAATTTTCAGGTAGTTTGATACTTTCTTCTGGCACTATGCGGTTAGAAGCAGATCTGGTCTCGTAATGACAGGTTCTAATATTAAGATGGACTGGATCACCTCTGCCATACATGTAATGAGGCCCATATGTTTAAGTCCCATACATCAGGTCTGCGAGGCACCACCCTAAAATTTTTTCAAGGGTGATTAGTTCAGTTAAATAGTTTTTTTCATACCATAGCCCTAATGATTTAAGCTCTTATAAGGTCTATTTTGTTTCTTACATATTTTTGTGTTTTTTTTCACACATAAAATGTCAACTATGTTTCAAGGTTATGGTGCTTGTGTTAATTGGCCAAGTCAGGAGTTCCACCATCTCACTCACTAACAAGCACAACAGCAAGAAGAATAACATGCATTATAGCTCCAACTATTTGGGGTCTGCTACATGGATCTTATCCAGCCACTATGCATATATTAAGGTAATTTACACGAACAAATAAGAAGAGACTCATAACTGTCGCAAAAATATTAGCATCATGCACATGCAGTTAGATGATTAAGGTATGTCTCCCTTGACACTTGGTGGGGAAGGATGGGATCCATGTAGCTGGTCTTAAATAAATGGGAACAAGTTTTTCTTCCACTTCTAGAAATAAAATATGAGGAATGCTGCAAAAGAAATGCATCGCATACCAATTTGATTTGAGCATATGTTTATACAATTTAAAAGAATAAAAGAAGAAGAGACTTGTACATGAGAAAGAGTATACCTGAAAGAGCTTCAACTAAATCAGCCTCCAATTCCTTGAGGCTATCTTTTAGCCTGCCAAGTTTTTCTGCACTAAACAAAAATAAATTAATAACAATTTTAAAGATGGATTACTGGGACCCATGGATGAAAGAGATTATACACTACATAGATGCTCACCCTCCATTTATCTGGAAAAAAATAGCATAAAAAATGAAAATAAGATTAGATTGCAACTTGCAAATTATATCCTTATTGATCATAAACTAAGATGGATTTCTATTGGCAATTACTTGAAACATCTTTATGAACTTAGATAGAACAATTATCAGTCTTCCCTTTACTTTTATATTCTATGCTGCTTGTCGCAAATACCAACTACTTAGTTCACGTCACTTGTCTTTTCCCAAGCATTTGTGCAGAGAATTTGCTGGTTTGGCTACTCTTTTTATGAATTAGTTTAGCCACATAAACCACAACAAATAAAATTAATCCCTTCAAACTCATAATGTTATTCCCCCTCTCCAGGAAAAAGAGGCAAAATTAACGAGATGCAATCAACTTCATGGTCAATATGATGTATAAGGATCAATCTTCAACAACCCAACTATGACTGCGTACAAAACAGCCACATTAGCGTAACCTACTTTGAAAACCCTAATGGCAATATTCTTGGCAGAGATTACCAAAACCCTAATGATCGAAACAAGTGACTGAAAGCATAATTGCTTCAACAATCCTAGAAACTACGGCAGATCCCTTCCTCAATAGCACTGAGCCTCTCGTGGTAGACTGATCCAGGAATTCGCGAAGAAAGAAAATAGATCAGGATTTAACGAGGTAATGACGAAACGATAAACCAAATAAATCGAAAGAAAGCGTCGTCCCTCGGATGCCGATGCGAGCAGAGCGGAGGAAGGGAGGAATGGACCTCGATCAGCTAGGTTTTGCCCGGCCAAGGAGCGGACGGAGAGGAGGGAATGGCGGAAGGAACTCGCGGCGAGGTCAGCCCTCTGGCGCTGGATTTCGATCTCCCGGATGCAGGCGAGCCGCTGCTCCGCCATCCTCCCGTGGATCGACTCCTCCGTCCTCCGCTGCATCGCTTCAGCAACGAGAACGAAGCGGTTTTGGCTCCTCTCTCCCTCTTCGAGTCGGTTCGCCGTTCAAATTTCGAGTCGCGCCGCCACGTTCCAAGAGCAGCCTTTTTGGGCTGGGGCAGAAGGCTGCAAACGGATCGGATCCCAGATACCCGACCCGATAAAGTATACATATTAGTCTTCGCAGTATATATGCACATGATTATTACATCACATATAACTTAGAAGACACCAAAGAAATAAAAAAAATCACTCGGAAAAGAAATGGGCTATTTGCTAGAAAATACCTCAATTTTAATTTTTTTAAACAAGACCCTTAATTTAAAAATATCCAAACTATCTCTCAAAAAATTAGTATTTTGGTGTTACGACAAAAACACTGTAAAGTCTACTTAAAAACACTATAAATGATCTAAGTAGATTTTTAATCTCAATCAAAATAATTATAAATCTAAAAATATAATATTTTAATAATCTATAAATAATGACAATTGATATGATGTCATTCATAGTATTTTTCAATAACGTTTATCTTATTTTTAATATATCAATAAAATATTATAAATGTTATTGAAAAATACTATAAATGATCCAAATGAAAACACTATAATGGTTGAAAACTGATTATAAAAAAAAAAAAAAGGTGAAACAATTTATTGAAAAAAATTTTGAGGGATACTTTGGGTATTTTTTAAATGATGGATATTCTTTGGAAAAAACAAAAGAAGAGATACTTCTTCTTGAGTAATAGAGTCTTTTTTAGGAAACAACCCAAAAGAAATTATTGGTCATATTAATTAATCAAAGAAAGAATGTATATGATAGTGAATATAACGGTACAATCTTACATTTGCAAACACTATAATTAATTTAAGAATTTGAATTAATTATAGTGAACTTAAGCATTCATCATTAATATAATATAATATTAGGTATCTTAGTAATAATTCATACTATAATATAATATTATTGGGGATGGGAAGGGGTTCGAGTATGAAAGGACTATACTTGCACAGGAAGACATGTTATAATATGAAACTATCAACTACTACATTAAGCCCTAAGCATGAGGGGATTATAAAGAGTTGATACGTCTATTATCGTTAACTCAAATTATTAGATATTTTGAATCAATAGTTGAGTCCAACAAATTAATATATCAGTTATTTTGTTATATGAGAACATGATAACGAAGCATGCTGGTTTTCTTGTTTTGATCTAAGATTTCAATTCTTCCATGTTTCAGCAATATGGCAATGGCAACCAGAAACAAGGAAGGGTAATATGCTGAAGAACACAACATTTGACCTTTGGAAGAAGAGCATGAAGGTGATCCCAATAAGCTCCCTAAGGTCAACTTTATAGCCTCGAAGGAGAGAACGATGCATTTTATTCCAATCCCCCATTTTGACACTGAAAACATGAGAGCAATAACAAGCAAGAATCTATGCACAACAACATATGAAACGGATACATAGCTTGCTACTCCCCCTTGATAAGCTACACTTTCGACTAGTCTAGAGAAGGGGAAGCTAAGGGTCTTGGATGAGCAACCTTTCCATCTCCAACGCTCCGTGAACTTCTCCGGCGAGACACACGTGGATGGCCGTTGGCTCTCTTCGGATCAGTCGTCTGAGGGTTATTGCTGATGTCTTTAGCATCCTGAAGCTGTTGTAATGCAGTCACCACTTGATCCATGGGTGGCCTTTGCTTTGCTTGCATGGACAGGCACTGGAGTGCGAGAGCAGCCGCTTTCTGGGCTCCTGCCGGTGAGTACTGCCCTTGCAATCTGGAATCTAAGATGCGGATGGTCTTTCGCTTGCTCGTGAGATAAGGCTTTGCCCACTCCACTAGATTGTGCTCTGCGACAGGGCGTTTCTTGTCAATGGCACGCTGCCCGGTCAACATCTCAAGAAGAACGACGCCAAAGCTATAAACATCGCTCTTGCAAGTCAAATGACCTGTGAAAATTAGGATACGAATGAATGAGTCAGCAAGGATCAAGGCTTAGTTTACATGCTATCAACTCACACAATGCAGATGGAAATCTTTCAACAAAAATGATAAAAACATCCATGTAACGAAAACTCAAACATCATTTGATAGTTCGAGTTTCAATCCACCATTTGACTTTGTCGATAAATTAGAAAAAATTCCCGAGGTTCTAATTTCATATTTAATCTCAAGTCCAGCCATCGGTTGGCAGCTTCTATTTTGATCATTAACTCAATGTGGAATTTGAAAGATTGCTCTTTGCAAAAGAGATAACCCCAAAGTATTGAATTCTTAAATGTAAAAGGCATTCATAATTAGAAATATTTAGCCCATTAATGTGGGATAGGAATGGCAAAGTAGCAGCAATGACAGCAAATGAAGCAATTCCTGACTAATCAACCACACAAGATAACTATCCGAGGAAGTAGACAAGGAGAATATTAGCTTCATCGATCCTACAATCATTGAAAAATAAGCAAAGTGATGGAAATTAGTCCGACAAGAATGCTAAGCAGATGAGGGAGATATGTAAAAAAATATTTTCAACAGACAGATGATAAACAAAAAGTATTCCATGCCACGGGAGAAAGATTATTCGGCAAAATTACCTGTTGCAAGGTACTCGGGAGCAGCATATCCATATGTGCCCATGACCCTTGTAGAGACATGGCTCTTATCATCGGAGGGACCATCCTTTGCCAATCCAAAATCAGAAAGCTTTGCGTTATAGTTCTGCATATAGGGCCAGAAGATTAACTCTCAAATCGAATGCATGTCCATCGGAAAGAAAAAGAAGGCAAAATAATTACGTACTGAATCAAGAAGCACATTGGAAGCTTTAAAATCACGATAAATGACTTTCGCCTTGTCGCTATGAAGAAAAGCAAGTCCTTTAGCAGCTCCGAGCGCAATCTTCATTCGGAGATTCCAAGAGAGTGGCTGGTAGTATGAACTCCCTGCATCACCATCAAAATAGACAATCTTCATTAGGCATGAAGAATGCATCTAGTATAATGAATATCAAATGCAGGGTGTGTAGACAGACCACCACAGATAACTTACTCCTGAAGAGATGATTCTCCAAGCTTCCGCGAGGCATAAACTCATACACAAGAAGCCTTTGTTCATCCTCCAGGCAGTATCCGATTAGCTTCACGAGGTTAGGATGAGACAGCCGGCTCAGGTAATTAACCTCTGTCTACAAGATTTAAAGAAGTTGCTCTTAAGCTACAGAATATTCAGAAAGTAAAAGCATCAACGTTAAACCTTCCAGGAATCGATACTCACCAACCACTCCCGATGACCCTGGAAGCCGTCCTGGTTGAGTTTCTTCACGGCGATAACTAATCCGGTCCCAGGCTTGGCTGCTGCAAATGTGCGCTCATCAATCCATCCCTTGAACACTGAACCAAAGCCTCCCTCTCCCAACACACTGTCTGGCCGGAAGTTTCTGGTGGCAATTCTGAGTTCATTGAAGATGAACCTCTTCAGATTGGATGACGACAAGATCTCACCCTCGCTTCGTGGGGTTAGAGGCATGAAGGAGGCAGACATCCTGCTGATAGAACCACTTGACACATTTCCCTTCCGACTGCCATGTTTAGAGTTCCCTACTAGCAATCCAAATACAATGATATGTAAGATTCACAAGAAATTCCATATCACATTCACAATCAGCCAATGAATTTAATCAACTAATATGATTGCCGAGTTTGGCATTGACTTTGGCAACAGCACGATTGGAAAATCTGTCAGACCAACAAATTTGATTCATGAAAGCATAGAACTGAATCCAGCTTCACACCGTGAGAAGCAAAGAAGAGAACCGTTGCTTCTCTTACCTACCAAAATCTATCATCAAATAATACCTGATTCACTAGATTGGCTCAGCGTTGAACAAAGAACCCAACTTTCCACTTAATCCACTCAGATCTCATCGTATCCAGCTTAAAGCGGCCCGGTAGAGCTCACCGTTAACAACTTAAAGAATCCAAATCCTACTGAAAGCGCTCTAAAGTCCAAAACTTTCCACTCCCACACTTGTTCTCGAGCTCTGGTCGAGCTAAAAAGTTTGCTAAAAAGATGAAATTTCCAGTACCTGAAGCGAAGACGACATGGGAAGGGCTCTCCGCCTTGACCTTCGCACCCCAGCAATTACCCATAGAAGAATTCCCGAACCGAGACGACAGGGATCGGCTTCCTCCCCCTCTCGCTCCTCGAATTAGCAATCCAGGAAGTAGAATTTACAGAGGCCAATTCAGCGAGGGAGTAACCACCGGGTCCGCCGATGAAACACACTTTTCTTCTCTCTTGTATCAAAAACAACAGGAATCAGATGCCCCCTCCGATCCAGCTCGCCGGAACTCCAGATGGAAGAACATATCGACAGCGAAAAGGAGCGAGCTTGGATCGAACGGCCAGGGAAGGGGACGTCATAGACGGACCACAAGAGGGAATGTGAAAGGTGGCTCTTTTATTACTCTTTTCTTGAAGACCTTCGTTACCGTTGACGTCGAAGCAGCGACGAAACAGGTCATTAAACTGACAGAGGGCAGTTGGGACCCAATTAGCAATCAGTCAAACAATACAAATTATTGTTATTATATTATTATAATTATGAGGCACTTCTGATTTTATTGCTATATTTTATGTGGTCAAAGTTGGGATTTGAGTGTAAAAGATTTTGGATGAATTTCTGAAAAAATACTTGTAACTTTGGATTTTTTGCTCGTAAAATATCTCTATGTTAGAAAAATTCTCATATAATGCCTTTTTATTTTTTAAAATAATTATTTTTTGCTCGTAAAATATCTCTAAGTTAGAAAAATTCTCATATAATATCTTTATTTTTTAAAATAATTATTTTAACTATGTGGATGACTGTCCTTGTTACTATACCCGTACTTTTGCCCGATTAATTGTCTTTTTTTGTTATGCGCATAATTGTTTTTATGCTTGACAACTCTGCTTATTGATTCTCATCATGGTCGATCATGACTCTCGTGCAATAAAAGAGAGGTCGACTATTACCCTTAGCAACCATCATGTCAATAATCATCGATAAGAGAAAAGAAAGAGAAATCTAGAGAAAATGATAACTAAGTTTAACGAGGAGAGAGAAGATTAACGGGGTCGATAGTCCTCTCATCTTTTCCTACACGATGGCTACAATCGACCATGGTGAGTTTCAATTAATAGACAAGGGTCGACGAATTGAGTGACTAAGCGTGGCTAAGACTAGGAGGCAAATAATTTTTTTTTAATATTATGAAAGTAAAATAATTTTTTTATGTGGTCAACAACTCTCTACTACAGTTTTTTTTAGGAATTCATCCAAATATTTTATAAAATAAAATAATAATTATTCTAAATGACTCAATTATAAGAAATCAATGTAAAAGCATGAGGAATAATAATTTCTCATGGAGCTGATATAATGGTGCAATATAAATGTGTGTAGGACAATGACATTTCCTTCCGCGCCATTTCCACATCTTGAAGCAATAGAAAATTGTAATATAATCAGTGATATGACCTACTCGTCGACAAATTAATTATAGTTTATGTAGTCGTTTAACGGTGATAATATATATTTTCGTATTATTGGTGGAGGGCATCGGTGAGTAGCCATAAAAGCTTATTTGTGTGGGAACTACCGAATTCATTTATCAATACCAATCCATATTCCACCAAG
Source organism: Musa itinerans (assembly GCA_001649415.1). Classification (NCBI taxonomy): domain Eukaryota; kingdom Viridiplantae; phylum Streptophyta; class Magnoliopsida; order Zingiberales; family Musaceae; genus Musa; species Musa itinerans. The sequence goes on along the minus strand of LVTN01000721.1, from coordinate 4,294 downwards.
CAAAATTTAGCGTGCAACTAAATTCTGGTGATCTAAGGAAACCTTCAAACACCTAATAAGATACGATCAATATATCGATTAGATTTGGACTCTACAACACATGGAGCACAACCATATGGATCCTTCAGCTGCACAGAAGAATATTCCTTTAAAATATTGGAACGATGCTTATGACATGAAGGACTAATCATGAAGGAATCACCTTAAATAACCATCTATTTTCTTGAAAATTTGATTCTCAAGATGCAATGATGTTCAACAAGTAATTCAACTCCGCTCCGGTGGTCAGACAGAAAGAGGAATATTACCAGCAGCAGTGGCTTTGCCTAAAGCTGTGTCGCCTTAAATGAATCCATTAATCAGGCCATTCCCACCTTGTGAGAATGACCTGAAGATTGCATGATCTGAAGGTAATTAATGCTAACATAATTAAGAGCAGCTTCAGTGGATGCCCAAACTTGCCACTTACCAGATGACCACGTCCTGATTAATCATTGCATCCACCAGGTTGTCTGCATTGGCAGTCCTGATCATGCAGCAACAGAGCACTGAAGTCAAAGATTTGAGCTTTATCCGATGCCGAATTGACATGAATATATCAGTTTTATCATCTTTCAGCAGAAAGATACCCCAGTCCTTTGTGATGAATCATTTATGTCGAGACAAAGTGGGTACCTGAGAACCATGAAGACTTCCGGAGGTTGAATGCATGAATAATATAAATGGTGGGCAGGTGCCTGCGGATTACACCCAAGAGAGGTTGGACTTTCTTCAGAGGCCGAGCTCTGTCCACACGACACAGAGAACCCTTCCCTCCATGTTACTGCAGCAGTTCGGCGGCCGACGCAAGCAGCCACAGTTTGACTCTCTTGGCTCGCCGTCTGCCGACAAAATTTTTCTTGGAATTTGTCGTCATCGAACACCGTGCACCGCCCATTTCAAACGACGCGGTGTTGAGATAAGGTGGGGAGACATCCCGATCTCGAGGTCTTCCTGTCAAAGCCAAAGAGCTCGAATCTTAGCAAGGTTTCAACGAAGGGGAGGAGACAATATCTAATTACGATACATGTTTAGACATGCAGACTTGTTTGTGAGCCTCCCACAAACTGGTTTACGAGGAAAACAGGAAATGAAGTCTATCAAGGTTGTCTATAAACTTATTGGTCACTGCAAATATAGGTCGAATTTAGTGTAAATCGAACCATAATAGAACAAACAATGAGAAGAGAGCCATCTAAATTATGAATTGCATCCGCATTATTCAATCCAGAGAAACAAACTCACTTTCATGCTTCCAGATAGTGACAATGATAAGAGAGGCAATACAAATGATGATAAAGATTTACCTCCACATATGCCCTGGTTGATTCTGCAACTTCAGCACTCGCATTTATCTGAACTCACTTCCTTAATTCAGAGTGGACTTGAGAATCAATGGAGCTAATTACACAAAGGAATGCTGACTGGCAATAAGCACTATGTCATCTTAATAATGTGTTGGCATGCCCCTGTACTACTTTGTCAATGCCAAACACAATCAGTGCCAACAGGTAGGGGCTGAAATACCAACTATGAGCATTGTACATGCCAATTTCATGTCTAGAAAAAGGAGCAGTGTATTTGTATGAACACTAGATGTCACAATTACACAAAGCATATAGCTTCAATAAAGATATAATGCATGCTTTTCTTGCCATACGTTATGGACTATGGTGATCAGCATATTTTTCTTTATAAGAACCTGGAGTTGACAATCAACACTGAGCTGAGCAATACCGACATGATCATCTTGGTATGGTGATCTCAAGTTGACGAAGCTTAAGCCATCTCATTCCTGTGAGAAGTATACACAAGTATGGAAGAACAAACTGATACTGTTCAGGATCAATATGCAATGTCCAGCATAATCACCTAGCAGCAAATCTGGGTATTCAAATAACCAAAATAATTATCCAACACCAAATTAAAAGGTCTTATATATGATATTTTTCCGAATCAACATGATAAATAGCATGCCAAACTATTTTGGGCCACACATGGACCAGACAAATTTGATTGATGACTGTGGAATTTATGATTTGCAGTCGGCAAATGCTAATAGAACACCATACATCAACTGATCTCCAAGGAAAACACATCGATTAAGATGATTACATGCTCTGCAACTATTCGTTTTCCAAGACATGCATCTCTATCATTGATTTCCATCTACGGAAACTTTACAGGTGACATAGAGTCGTGTCCATTGAACTTACCTCCTGAACCTGCATTGGAGCAGCAAGTTTTTCAGCTCCAGGCTCATCAGCCACAACCATATTTGTTCATGTTAGAAGTCAGTCCACAGCTTATCCCCTCTTAATTTAATCCTAATTTATATCAGAAGAGGTATGATGGCTATAAAAAGAGACAGAAAAAGATAGCAATGAGGTAGTTTTTTTAGCAGTCATGGGATTCCAAAGAAAAGGAGGAGAACAAAAAAGGAAGAAAAAGAAAGGGAAGAAGATAAAAATAACACAGAGAGACTGTTCTCAATCATCTAGCAGTGCTTTCATCTCAGGTTAGATCAGATCTATAGTAGATTCTTACTGTGATTACTTGGGGAGGATTTATATATTATGCATAGTGACGTGATCCTTGTATCTCAATTATTCTCTTGTGATTGTTGCTAGGGTTTTGGACAAGAGTTTTAGATTTGTATATTCATTGTTATTATAGCGGATTATCTCTAGTTTGCCCCGTGATTTTTACCCTTCACATTGAAGGGTTTTCCACGTATATCTTGGTGTTCTATTTGATTATGGTTCCATTTAATTCCGCTGCATGTTATGGCCTGCTAGTATTTGTTCATATACAAAAGTTATTTCTCTTTATATCCCATCAATTGGTATCAGAGCAAGGTTATGGTGATTTAATTTTTTGTATTAGAACATGGAGGCCAATAATGTTTCTTGCATGATTAATTTAAATGGAAACAATTGGATGATATGAAAACGAAGAATGAAAGATCTCTTATATTGCAAAGATTTGTATGAACTTTTGCAGGGAGATAGTGCAAAACCCACAACTATGACAGATGATGAGTGTAAGAGGTTAGTCAAAAAATAGTTGAGTTTATTCGACAATGGTTTGATGATAGTGTTTTTCACTATGTTTCTAATGAAAGTTATGCATATTCTCTTTGGAAAACATTGGAAAGTCTCTATGAAAGAAAAATAGCTGGCAACAAAGCTTTTTTATCAGAAAACTTGTGAACCTAAAATATAGAGAGAGCGCTTCTATTGCTGAGCATTTGAATGAAATATAGAGTATCACTAATTGGTTATCTTCTATGAAAATGTCTCTTGATGATGAGTTGAAAGCGTTGTTACTTCTCAGTTCATTGCCAGAAAACTGGGAGACACTGGTGATTTCCCTCAGTAATTTTGTGCCACTATTGTCACTATGAGTCAAATAACAAGTAGTTTGTTGAATGAGGAGTTGAGAAGAAAGAATTCAGCAACATCTCAGAATAATTCACAGGCACTTATATCAGAGAACAGAGGAATGTTAAAGTCTAGAAGCAGTTCATGCATGGGTAGAAGCAAGTCAAGATCAAGAAAGTATATTGTTTGCTATAACTGTGGTGAGAAAGGACATTACAAGAATCAATGTAAGCAACCTAAGAAGAGTAAGAAAAAGAGAAAAGAAGTGGAGTTTACAAAGTCAAAAGATAATATCACAACTAAAGTGCATGGTGGTGATTATTTGATTTTGTCTCCTTCTGAGGATATTTTTTCTTATGTGTGTCAGGATCTTAAGTGGGTGATTGACACAGGTGCTTCTTATCATGCTACACCATGGAGGGAGTTTTTTACTACATATAGGTCTGAAAATTTTAGTGTTGTCAAGATGGACAACTATGACACGACAGACATCATTGGCATGAGTGATATCCACATAAAGACCAACCTTGGCTACAAGTTGATACTTAAAGATGTAAGGCATGTGGTTGACTTGAGGCTGAATTTAATTTCAGTTGGAAGACTAGATGATGGAGACTATGAAAGCAGATTTCACAAAGGGCAATGAAAGCTCAGTAAGGGTTCTCTTATTGTGGCTAGTGGAAAGAAATGTCATACTTTGTATAGGTTATTGGCTAAAGCTTATGGTGAGCAGTTAAATGCTATAAAAAAACTTCAGCATTGAGTTGTGGTATAGGCGATTGGGACACATGAGCGAGAAGGGGTTGCAAGCTTTTTCTAAGAGAGAGAAATTGCCAGATCTTAGAGGTGTTGAATCTCGGATTTTGATGATG
>LVTN01000720.1:111550-154629 GCA_001649415.1 Musa itinerans | reverse complement strand
TAACTCCTAATAGGACTCCTACTCAAGACTCCTACTCAATTAAGACTCCTACTCAAGACTCCTATTCCTTTACAACTCCTAATTCTTCTCTAAGAAATAACCTCCAAACCCTAGCCGGCCTCTTCACCTCTTTAATAGGGGTCGACTTAGGTAGGTTTTATATGAATGCCCCTCTCAATTAGGACTCTCCTAGCTAGAGTCCTAACAGATCTCCGGTCACATGCGTTGAGCATCCACTATAAAAATTTTATTTTTGCTCATAGCTTTCAATTTTAGAGATGTCTACAAGAATGGTGGGTTTGTTATAAGTACCCATTTAGCTTTGGGTCCCTCATGGTTGGATCTATCTATCTTAATTTTTGGTATTAAGTCATTTATGGTTCCTTTAGGAACTCAAACCAATTTATATGAGTCATACTTTTTAAATTAACATCTATATGCAAAATGACCATATCTATCGTAAAAAATATACTTAACCTTAGGGGTAACATGCAATATAAGTCCTTTAACAAAAGTAGTTGGCTTTTGTTAAGTGTAGTTACTGACAAAGCCGATTCCTTGCTTTCTACAATCATGACCCTTATTGGCAAGAATCATGTTTAATAATTTTCTACCAATTTCAATTTTTTTAAAGTTTGTTGTAATACTACATTTTCTTTCTTAAGTGAGTCTAACTCTTCATACTTAGTGCAAGGAGTTAACATGCAATTGTCATGCTCAATTTATTTAATTTTTCAAAATCACTAGAAAGAGAAGCATGACCCCCTCCCCTTTTTTTTGTATTTTATATACTAATTTAAAAATAACTTATAAAATGCATCAAGTAATTTCATAGTAAAGTAAAGGGGTTTTGGTTGGGTTACTTACCTCGTTATCAAAAGCCACTAAGGCGTAGTTCACTACATCTTCTTTGTTGGTTTACTCCTCGTCTTCAGATGCACTCAAATTGTCCCAAGTCGCCTTGAGTGCTTTCTTCTTCTTTTGTAGCTTCTTTTTCACTTGCGTGTTAGGATTGAGTCAGCACTAAGAGGGGGCGGTGAATTAGTGCAGTGGATAAAAATGACATTGGTTCTCAAATCTCGTTCATAAAAAAATGTTTCGACAAAGCCCGTATAGGAAATATATTTAACTTGAAAGCATACGAAAGCATAGTGAAAGCAGTAAGCAAGTAAGGTAGTTTGCAGTAAGGGAAAAAAAAGCTAAACTGAAATACAAACCAAGTTTTATAGTGGTTCGGTCATCATGACCTACATCCACTCCTGATTCCTCTTCTGTCAAGGGTGTTGAATCCCATATTTTGATGGTGAAACCACTTGATATGTGTTTATGATTTAATCTGAATTTTGAGTGATGCAGGATACTTCGATCAGGATGATACAATTAAAGCAGAAAAATCATGTTGGGCCGAAGGAACATGTCAGAAGATTGGACGTCGGGCTAGAGGAACGGTCGACGTATCGACAGAGGGATTCGGGCCGTGGATTCGGGCATCGGGCCAAGAAGAGCGGGTATTGTGCCAAAGATATTGGAATTGCAGAGTCAACTAGCCGATTGGGCAATAGGCCACAAGAGAGGATGATGCGCTAAAGAATCGGACAAAGCGTCGAGGGACCAATGACATGCCAGATAACTTGATTAATTGCTTAGGATTAATTGTCAAGATCAAAATTTTGCTTTACTTGTGCAGGATTAACTATAATAGCTTGAAGACATAAAGCAAGTCTACCAGAGTCAAGTTCGATGGGTGTTCGAGAGTCTGCCGAGAGTCCGAAGATTCATCGGAAGTGCTGCCGGAACCAACCGAGAAGAAATCGAGGACTTGCCGAAGGTTTCGGAAGTCTGCCAGAGAGATCGTCGGAGGTTCGTGGAGATCACCGAGAAGGTTCGGCTACTCACCAAAGACTCGCTGAACTCACCACAAGACCGGGAGCCTATTGGGAGTCCGTTGGAAGAAATCCGAGGGTGTATCGGAAGTCAGCCGGAAGATCACCGAAAAAGCTCGCTAGAAGGAAACTCGACGTTGCCGATTAAAAACCTGCTTAGGACTATGTCTTAATTTCGTAGTTTACATGTACTTAGGGTTGAGATTAAGAGTTAATCCTATAACCTGATTAGGGGCTAACTGGGCCCTAATATGAACTGGTTTGGGCCAAATTTGGAACCCAACTAGTGATCAGCAAGAATGGGCGATGGCACCGCCCAGAGACCAAAGGATCAGGCGGTGGTACCGCCGGGCTGGGCGGTGGCACCTCCCAGAGCCCGAACGATAAGCCAATGGTACCACCGGACTGGGCGGTGGCACCGCCTAGCACCCAGAAGGTTGGGTGGTGGCACCGCCCAAAACCCGAGAGTTCTGGCGGTGGCACCGCCAGAACACTGTCAATATGAAAATTGACAGGCGGTGGCACCACCACCGACAAGCGGTGGCACCGCTAGTAAACGGTCAATATGACATTGACAAGCGGTGGCACCGCTAGCTCCTAGAACCCAAGAGAATTCAAAATTTGGAGCCAAATTTGAATCCTCTTGGGGTCTATAAATACCCTTTAATTCTCAACAGAGAATACATCCTTTTGAGAAGTTCGAAATTGAGAAAAAGCTTTAGCAAAATCTTGTTTTTCAATAGCTTAAGTGTTCACCTCCCTCTATCTCTTTGAAAAATCTGTAAGAGTGTGAACCACTTGTAAAAAGGTTATAAGAGGGGTATTTGGTCCTTCCCCTTCAAAGTGATTTACTAGTGGAAGTTGGGAGCCTCATCGAAGAAGGCTTCGCAAGTGGATGTAGGTCATTTGACCGAACCACTTTAAATTATGGTGTTCCTTGAATGTGTGAGTGTTTAACTTTCTGAATCATTTATTTATTTAGCAGCAAACTTTCGGTTTAACTTGCACATCTTTAAATTTGCTAGCTTGTATGTAGTAAAACTTGCATATCATAAAAATTGCTAGCTTGTAGAGAAGCAAACAATTGCTATCTCAAGAAAAGCAAAAATGCTAAACTTGCATATCTTTAATTGCTACATTGCATGATGATAAAACTTGATATTATGTTTTTTCATGCAATGTATTGAATTTTTTATCTCTAAACACTTGATAGTTGGAACTTCTCCTTTTTATTGATGACAAAGGGGGAGAAGTATGATCATGTTATGCATGATGACGTGTTGCAAATATACAGGATGAATATTTGCAATGACTTGAATTCGGCTTGAATTCAAGTTTCTATCAATAAGCCATATTGATAGGGGGAGTTTGTTTAAACTCCGGGAGGTAAGGTTAACTCCATCATCAAGTGGTTGTCATCATCAAAAAGGGGAAGATTGTGGAATCTCATAGTTTGATAGTGAAACCACTTGATATGTGTTTATGATTTAATTTACGTTTTGAGTGATGCAAGATACTTCGATCAAGATGAGACAATTAAAGCAGGAAAATCATGTTGGGCCGGAGGAACATGTCAGAAGATTAGACGTCTTGCCGGAGGAACAGTCGACGTATCGACAAAAGGCTTCAGGCCGTGGATTCGGGCATCGGGCCAAGAAGAGTGGGTATTGCGCTAAGGATATCGGAGTTACGGAGTCAACTGACCGATTGGGCAATAGGCCGCAAGAGAGGATGATGCGTCAAAGAATTGGACGAAGCGTCGAGGGACCAATGACATGCCAAATAACTTGATTAATTACTTAGGAGTAATTACCTAGATCAAAGTTTTGCTTTACTTGTGCAGGATTAACTACGATAGCTTAAAGACATAAAGCAAGTCTACCGGAGTCCAGTTCAATGGGTGTTCGAGAGTCTGCCGAGAGTCCGAAGATTCGTTGGAAGTGCTGCCGGAACCAACCGAGAAGAAATCGGGGACTTACTGAAGGTTTCGGAAGTCCGCCAGAGAGATCATCGGAGGTTCACGGAGATCACCGAGAAGGTTCGGCTACTTGCCAAAGACTCGCTGATCTCACCACAAGACCGGGAACTTGCTGGGAGTCAGCCGGAAGATCACCGGAAGGAAACTCGATGTTGCCGGTTAAAAACCTACTTAGGCCGGTTAAAAACCTGCTTAGGACTATGTCTTAATTTCGTAGTTTACATGTACTTAGGGTTAGGATTAAGAGTTAATTCTATAACCTGGTTAGGGGCCAACTAGGCCCTAATATGAATTGGTTTGGGCCAAATTTGGAGCCCAACCAGTGATCCGTAAGAACGGGCGGTGGCACCGCCAAGAGACCGAAGGATCAGGCGGTGGTACCACCGAGCTGGGCGGTGGCACCGCCTAAAGCCCGAATGATCAGGTAGTGGTACCGCCGGACTGGGCGGTGGCACCGCCTAGCACCCGGAAGGTCGAGTAGTGGCACCGCCCAGAACCCGAGAGTTCCGACGGTGGCACCGCCAGAACACTGTCAATATGAAAATTGACAGGCGGTGGCACCGCCACCGACAGGTGGTGGCATCGCCAGCATCGGGAACCTAAGAGAATTCAAATTTGGGAACCCAAGAGAATTCAAAATTTGGAGCCCAAATTTGAATCCTCTTGGGGTCTATAAATACCCCTCAATTCTCAGCAGAGAATACAATCTTTTGAGAAGTTAGAAATTGAGAAAAAACTTTAGCAAATTTTTGTTTTTCAATAGCTTAAGTGTTCACCTCCCTCTATCTCTTTGAAAAATCTGTAAGAGTGTGAACCACTTATAAAAAGGTTGTAAGAGGGGTATTTGGTCCTCCCCCTTCAAAGTCATTAACCAGTGGAAGTTTGGAGCCTCATCAAAGAAGGCTTCACAAGTGGATGTAGGTCATTTGACCGAACCACTTTAAATTGTGGTGTTTCTTGAATGTGTGAGTGTTTAACTTTTTGAATCATTTATTTACTTAGCAGTAAACTTTCGAGTTTCATCTCCTTCCTTTACTCGAGCTATTTTTACTAAATAATCCTTCGTCGAATCGAAATCTCTACACATTTACGAAATCATTTTTAAACTTACGAGTTTTAATCTGCTGCACTAATTCACCCCCCCCCCCCCCCTTTGTGCTGCCACTAACGATCTTCTTTCAATGGGCGAAGATCAACTACCCTTTTACACCCCTCTTCTCTTTTTCACAGGTTTAGGAGATAAGCTTTTACAAGCACTCACTCCTCCCTAAGCAGAATTCTAAACTTTATAACAAGAGGAGGGGATTTCTCAAGTGATTGCTACAGCATTTTTCCACTTTTAAGTTCTTTGTGCTTAAGTATTTTAACCAGGGATGAGAGGGGTGTTTATAGGCTCCAAATAGATTCAAACTTGGAGCCAAAACTAGTCTCATCCTAAGTCTTCCGAGTACTGGCGGTACCACCACCTGTAACACTAACATTGAGCGGTACCACTACCCAGACTAGTGGTATCACCGCCTGACACTATCTCGGATACTGAGTCTGCGTAGTACCACCGCCCATTGTTTTTCAATAGCTTAAGTGTTCACCTCCCTCTATCTCTTTGAAAAATCTGTAAGAGTGTGAACCACTTATAAAAAGGTTGTAAGAGGGGTATTTAGTCCTTTCCTTTCAAAGTGATTTGCTAGTGGAAGTTGGAAGCCTCATCGAAGAAGGCTTCGTAAGTGGATGTAGGTCATTTGACCGAACCACTTTAAATTGTGGTGTTCCTTGAATGTGTGTGTTTAACTTTCTGAATCATTTATTTACTTAGCAGCAAACTTTTGGTTTTCATCTCCTTCCTTTACTCGAGCAATTTTTACTAAGTTATCCTTCGTCGAATCGAAATCTCTATACATTTACGAAATCATTTTCAAACTTACGAGTTTTAATCCGCTGCACTAATTCACCCCCCCCCCTCTTAGTGCCGCTCCGGTCCTAACAAAGGTCATCGGCATCCACTAACGATCTTCTTTCAATGGGCGAAGATCAACTACCCTTTTACACCCCTCTTCTCTTTTTCACAGGTTTAGGAGATAAGCTTTTACAAGCACTCACTCCTCCCTAAGCAGAATTCTAAACTTTATAACAAGAGGAGGGGATTTCTCAAGTGATTGCTACAGCATTTTTCCACTTTTAAGTTCTTTGTGCTTAAGTATTTTAACCAGGGATGAGAGGGGTGTTTATAGGCTCCAAATAGATTCAAACTTGGAGCCAAAACTAGTCTCATCCTAAGTCTTCCGAGTACTGGCGGTACCACCACCTGTAACACTAACATTGAGCGGTACCACTACCCAGACTAGTGGTATCACCGCCTGACACTATCTCGGATACTGAGTCTGCATAGTACCACCGCCCATACTAGCGGTACCACCGCTTGACACTATCTCGGAGACTGAGTCTGAGCGGTGGTACCACCGCCTAACACAATCTCGGAGACTATGCCACCGATGGTTTCACCAGTTTGGGTCACTGTTTAGGTCTTTCACTTGGCCCAACACAGCCTAAACTTGGGTGCAATTCCAACCCAATTACACCTAAAACTTACTTCGATCTAGACAATTATTACAAAGTTAAATCAAATGTTGTTCGGCATGTCATTGGTTCATTGATGCCTCATCTAATTCTTCGGCACATTGTCCTCTCATGCGGCCTATTGCCCAATCGGCTAATTGACCTCTACAAATCTGATTTCCTTAGTGCAATTTCCTCTCTTCTTGGCCCGATGCCCGAACCCATGGCCTAAAGCCTTCTACCGATAGGTCGAACGATCCTCCGGCTCGACATCCAATCTTTTGACATGTTCCACTCCGGCCCAACATGATTCTTCCTGCTTTAATTGTCTCTCCCTGATTGAAGCTTTCTACGTCACTCAAAACGCAGATCAGATCATAAACACTATCAATTGGTTTCATCATCAAAATATGAGATTTAACAATCTCCCCCTTTTTGATGATGACAACCAATTGATGACGGAGTTAACCTTAACTCCCCCTATCAATATGTCATACTGATAGAACTCTTGAATTCAAAAATTCAAGCAATATATCATCATAAAATCATGCATAATCAAAATTTCAATACATCATTCCATGCATGGTTATCATCATACCTTCTCTCCCTTTGTCATCAACAAAAAGGAGAAGTACAACTAGCAATATTTTAGACATAATTTCAAATCATTACATAATTTCAAGTTTTTGAAACATCAAATATCATTGCTTAATTTCAAGTTTTTGAAACATCATCACATATATCATTATGCAAGCTAGCAAATTTTTTTATATGAAAGTTAGCAAATTTTTTGCATCTTTTGAAATGTGCAAGATAGCATGTTTGCTTCACTTGAGATTACAAGCTAGCAATTCTTGGTGATGTTCAAGGTAGCAAGTTATTTCTTCTCTTTTGAGAAATGCAAGATAACAAGTTTGCTTCCTAGAAAGTTTTTCTCCTTGAAATGTGAAAGCTAGCAATACTTTCTCCCCCTTTGTCATTGTCAAAAAGAAGGGAAAAATACAATGGTGTAATTCTTTCCCTTTACATCAATTTCCAAATCGTGACAAAAATAAAGTATCATTCTTATTTCAATATAGCATATTGAAATAAGGTATCATTTCATAAAATGATAATTGTTGACTTTCACATTATTTTATCAAAAAATCATAAGTATTGCATGCATCATTCCAAATCATAAATATTTCAATTCATGATGGTATCAAAATGTCAAATTATATTACATCCTACCATGCATGATCATAACTTATCATTTGTATGCATCAACATAATATCATGAGTATTTCATACTTAATTCTATATCATCACATGAATAATATCAAGAAAAATTAATTGGGTGAATATAAGGGAGTCATGAACCAAATTTCAAATTATGAATATCAAAAAATCAAGAGAAAAATTATGATTTTTTTTGGATGACTCAAATAGCGAAAAGAAGAATCATAGTAAATACCAAAAAAAAGAACCATGGGAGTTCAAAAAAAAGATTTTGATTTATAGAAAGATTTCAAGTATCAATATTCAGAATTCAAGATCATAATATAGATAAAGACATTACTATAGCAAAAGGAGTCATGAGAGAACACATAAAGGATCTCGATTCATGTATAATATCTCTCAATTCATCATAAAAAATTATAATTTCAAAAAATCATGATTCATTTAAAAAAAATTTCTTCTTTAGTAAATGACAAGAAGAAACATAGCAATGATATCAATCATAGTTCATTTGGATAGTAGATAGCAAAAAGAAACATCGAGGATAAAAGATCTTGATTCATATAAAATAAATCTCAAGTTATAAATATCGAGAAATCAAGATAAAAATCATGGTTAGATGAAACTCATCCAAATTCAAATCAACAAATCATCAAAATCACTTTCAAGAGATTCAAAATGACATAAATAAATTTATCAATTTCTTATTGAAAAATCGATAAGATAGAGAAATTTTCAAAATGCATTCCTCTTTTAGTTGTTTCAATTCATGTGATTGATTTCATATTCTTATCTTTTTTAGGCAAATCAAAATATATATCATCTTTTAAAATGAAAGTGCAAGATTTATTACAAAAATCATCAAGATCAATAAATTACAAAAATCATCATATATAACTTCTAAATCTCATATATAGAATAAAATCATCAAGCATGGTACCAAAACTTTTAATATTTTCATTACATCATTACATCATTATACATCATTAAATCATCAAAATTGATTTCATCAAACATAAAGCATTTTCAATCAAAATCATTTTGTTTGTTATAGTTATGTATTTTTCTTTTTAAGTAAATCTAATTTTTCATGCTTAGTGCTAGGAGTTAACATGCAATTTTCATGCTCAAAATTTTTATTTTTTTAAATCACTAGAAAGAGAAGCATGATATTTTTTACCTTTTTTTAAATTTTTTACTAACTAATTTAAAAACAACTCATGAAAAGCATCAAGTTATTTTAAAATAAACTAAGGGGATTTTGGTTACCTCGTTGTTGAAAGTCATTAAGGCATAGTTCGCCATCTTATCTTTGTTGGTTTGCTTCTTGTCTTCAGATGAGCTCGATTCATCCCAAACCATTTTGAATACTTTCTTCTTCTTTGGTAGCTTTTTGCAGTAAGGGAATAAAAAGCTAAACAGAAATGCAAACTGAGTTTTATAGTGATTCGATCGTCGTGACCTACATCCACTCCCGATTCCTCTTCCGTTGAGGCCATCAGCATCCACTAATGATCTTCTTTCAACGGGCAAAGATCAACTACCCTTTTACACCCCTCTTCTCCTTTTCACAGGTTTAGGAGATAAGCTTTTACAAGCACTCACTTCTCCCTAAGCAGAATTCTAAACTTTAGAACTAGAAGAGGGGATTTCTCAAGTGATTGCTACAGCGTTTTCCCACTTTTAAGTTATTTGTGCTTATATATTTTAACTAGGAATGAGAGGGGTATTTATAGGCTCCAAATGGATTCAAACTTGGAGCCAAAACTAGTCTCATCTCGAGTCTTCCGGGTACTAGCGATACCATAGTGCTAGGCGGTACCATCGCCTACAGCACTAACACTGAGCGGTACCACCACTTGGGAGACTGTCTCGGAGACTGAGTCACACAGTCTCGGAGATTATGCCACCGACAGTTTCACTAGTTTGGGTCACTGTTTGGGCCTTTCACTTAGCCCAACACAGCCCAAACTTGGGCCCAACTGGTCCCTAATTGAGTTGACCCAATTTCAACCTAATTACACATAAAACCTACTTCGATCTAGATAATTATTATAAAGGTAAATCAAATATTGTCCGGCATGTCATTGGTTCATCGATGCCTCGTCTGATTCTTCGGCGCATCGTCATCTCTTGCGGCCTATTGTCCAATCGGTCAATTGACCTCCGTAACTTTGATTTCCTTGGTACAATTTCTGCACTTCTTGGCTCGATGCCCAAACCCATGGCCCGAAGCCCTCCGCCAATACATCGATAGATCCTCCAATTAGTGCAGCGGATAAAAATGATGTTGGTTCTCAAATCTCATTCGTAAAAAAATGTTTCGACAAAGCCCGTATAGGAAATATGTTTAACTTGAAAGTGTACAAAAGTGTAGTGAAAGTAGTAAGCAAGTAAAGCAGTTTGCAGTAAGGGAATAAAAAGCTAAACAGAAATGCTTTCATCATCAAAATCTGAGATTCAACATCGTGGACATTCACTTTTGAAGTGCCCCGATCGATTACATTCATAGCAAGTTATTTTATCATTTTTAAGTTCATTTTTTATTCTTAGTTTCATGTTTTATAATTTTTTTAAATTTTTTTATGAAGAGTTTAAGGTCATCATCACTTGAGTTTTTACTCGAATGGTCTTCTTTTAGTCCAAGTGTCAAATCTTTCCTATCCTTTGTGTTTAGGAGATAAGCTTTTACAAGCACTCACTTCTCCCTAAGCAGAATTCTAAACTTTAGAACTAGAAGAGGGGATTTCTCAAGTGATTGCTACAGCGTTTTCCCACTTTTAAGTTATTTGTGCTTATATCATTTTATAGGTCATTAAAGACCTAATAAGTTCTTCAAGCGAAAAATTGTTTAATTCCTTTGATTCTTATATTGTCATTACTTTTAAGTCCTAACTTTTTGGAAGGGATATTAGAATCTTGTTTACAAGTTCAAGATTAGAAAAACATTTGCCAAGAGTTTTCGAACTATTGACGACATCCGTAAAACGGGTGTACATGTCAACGATATTTTCGCTTGGCTTCATTCAAAATAATTCAAAATCATGAATCAAAAGATTTATCTTAGATTCTTTCACTTTATTTGTGCTATTATGAATCAACAATAGTTCTAGTGTATGCCAAATCTCATGTGCAGTTCCGCATAAAGAAATACAATTAAACTCATTTTTGTTTAAAGCGCAAAATAAAACGTTCATAGTTCTAGCATTCAAATAAAAAGTCTTCTTCTCCAAATCATTTCATTCATTCATTGGTTTAGAAGACTTTTGAAAACCGCTTTCAATAATATTCTATAAATTGAAATCTATAGAAAGCAAGAAAACTCTCATTCAAGTTTTTCAATATGTGTAGTCCATTCCATTAAACATAGAAGGACGAACGATAAAAAGACCCTCTTGATTGCCGGTAAAAACCATTTCTCTTGGGTGTTAAACCAAACGAGAAAAACTTTGGCTCTGATACTAACTATTAGGATCGTATTGGCACTAAGAGGCGGGGGAGGGGGGAGGGTGAATTAGTGCTTTCATAAATTCATGTAGATTTGAAAACTTTATTTAATAAAATCATATTAGAAATGTTGAAGATGTGCTTGACTTAGAATAAGTGCAATAAGTAATTAAAGCAATATCAATGATAATGAAAAGCAGAATAGAAATGCAAATCGAATTTATAGTGGTTCGATCGTCGTGACCTACGTCCATTCCCAATTCCTCTTCACTTGAGGCCACCGGCTTCCACTACTGATCTTCTTTCAAACAGGCGAAGATCAACCCTTACAACTCTTTCTCCTTTTCACATGCTCAAGAGAGAATTTTCACACCCCTCTTTTACGAGTATTCTCTCACACACCTCCCTTAGGACTATCCCTCTAAACTTTAAAAGAGTTTACAACCTTAGAAGCATAGAGTTTTTATTCTACTTTTTTGCTTTGCCTAAGCAGGAATTTGTGGGGTATTTATAGACCCCAAATGGCTTCAAAAATTGGAGCCAAAATTTAAATCCTCGGGTTTTCGAGGTACTAGTGATACCATTGCTTGTCAGTCTAACACTAGACGGTACCATCGCCTAGTCTAATGGTACCACTGCCTGATACAGTCTAGAAAACTGTGTCTGAACTATACCACTACCCAGACTAACGATACCATCACTTGACAGCCTGAAAAAGTATTCTCTTGACTTTTCTAACTTATAAGTAGTTTTACCTAACTTTGGATCATCAAATGGGCCTTCCACTTAGCCCAAAATAGTCCCAACTCAGGCTTAATGGACTCATAATTGAGTTAGCATGGTTATACCAAAAACTAACTCAATTGCGACCTAGAATACTTCAATCAAGACACAATTGATTACAAGCATGAATCACCTGTTGTCTGGCATGTCATTGATTCATCTGGTGCTTCATCCAATCCTTCGACACTTCGTCCAACCTTTCAGTACATTGTTCTCTCCTTCGGCATATTGCCAAACCGGCATATTAACTTCCGCAACATCCGATCTCCTTGGCATAATTTTTTATCCTTCTAGCCCGATGCCCAAACTCATGGCACGAAGCCTTTTGCCAAAATGTCAACCAGTCCTCTGGCTCAATTTTTAATCTTCTGATATGTTCTATTCCAACCTAATATCTGATTCTACTGCTTTAATCGATTTGTTTTTCCCTAATTGAAACTAGTCCTGCGTCACTTAAATGTATATTAAATCATTACTCATCAATTGATTTCATCATCAAAATCCGAGATTCAACCATTTTTGTCTCATTTCTCTTTGTAATATTGTTTATAAAATTTTGTCAATAACCTGATCAATATTGAGCAACCGACCTTCCTTCCATGCAAGAGTATTCATGACAATATTCGCTCTAGAAGTAGCCCACTCCATATTTGATTCTAAAGGCAAGAACCTTTTGATCATGTTTAAAATTGATCTAGAAAAAAAAAAAAGCCTATAACCACATGTCTTAGGATGCCATTCTTCGCACTCTGAGCTTTTAAAGCCTATAACCAATAGAGTGCAGGAGTTTTGCAGGAAGCTCCTGCATTGCAAGCTTCCTACAACCAGGGGACTAGCCATCTTGGGTATTTGTGATGTTAAAAGCATTTGTGCTTTATGGATAAGGCTTGGATGTGCAGGATCATTTATTCTTCGAGTGCAGGTTTGCTTATGAGGTGTGGAGTGGATTGGAAGGGAAGCTGGGTATGTCCTTTGAGCATAAGAATGAGTGGAGATTTGGTTATTGGTTGAGAGTGGAGGATAGCCTTACTAAAACCAGTTGTGAACTTTTGAGAGCCTTGATTGTTCATTGCATTTGGTTGATCTCGAAGGCCCGTAATGAAGCCACCTTCAATGGAGTTAAGGGGTCAGCTTACTCCATTCTGTGCAGAGTTTTGGCTTATATATCATGTTGTAAACCATTGATTCTGTTTAAGGGATATTTGGGTAATAATTAATTGCTTGTAACCTGGTCCAAACCTAGAAGAGGATGAGTCAAACTTTATTCTGATGGTGCTTTTAATGTGCAGGAAGGCATTGGCAAAGTTGGGTTTCTACTCAGAAACGATGCGGGGAAATGCACGGTGGCGGGTTGCTTATATTTAGTAGAGACCACCTATTGGAAATCGGAGTTGATTGTGATTTAAATGTGGGATGGAGTTTGCAATTGAGGAGGGTGTCTCCAAAGTTGATGGTTGAGTTGAGTATCAAATTCTTTAACAAAGAAGAGCATCCTCCATGGAGTTTAGTAACTGGGATGTATTTGGTCTCCTATGTTAAGGTTTCAAGGATTTATGTTTTTGCCATGTGGTTAGGGAAGGAAACAATAATATGTTAATCGGCTGGCACGTTTTGCTTTTTGTTCCCAATCCTCTAGTTTGTGGAGGATGGTTTGGCCACCTGAGTTAGCCTATTTTTTTGTGTTCCAGGGAGCATGGTGTAGCTTTTACTAGATCTATTAAGTAATATAGTACTTTCTTTTGGAGAAAAAAAAAAGGATTAAGAAAGTAAGAGGTGCTCCAGCTATGTTGGATTAGTTCGGCCTTCACCTTCTCACAATTTCCCCAAGTGGTACATGCAAAGCGTATGGGGGGGGGTGTAATCTTCAAGTAGGTGCCTTCTACATGAGGTAGTCATCTTCACTCGTACATGAGGTAGTGACAGAGTTGACCCGATCTAACTAAGATTGTTGCATCATAATATTTGGATCTTTGGAAATGATTCATCAAGTTGATTTCACTCAAGACTAGTTCCTTTCAACACAAGAGTTACCTAAGAAACTAGTATTGTAAGTATGTCTGAGGTAATTGTTAGATTTTGTGACCCTTTATAATTGGATAAGATATATATAATATAACTAATTAGATTTTGATGATATATATTGGTCAATAGAAAAGAAGTTCACTTAAAGTATGATTCCTTAGGAGATGCCCTTTATGAGAGGAACTCTCCTAATTATTTATCCTAGACCCTCTGCTCTTGTTTATAAATAGACAAGACCTCTATGGACTATAAATAAGAAGAAGAGAGTTTCTATATCTCATAGAGGATTTAGTTGAGGGATTACAAAATCTCTCTCAACTCTTCTCTCTAGCCATCAATCTACGTGTTCATTGAAAGGATAGAAAGAGAGAAGAAGGATCTAGAGGATAGTTCCTCTTTGTAGGTGCCTTTGTAGATCAAACAGATATCTATTTTTCAGACAACTTCAAAAGGTACGTATCGTAAAACTAAATTTAATTATTTGATTTCAATCCTAGCATAAAAAATTATTTTCGTATTTAATATAATATATTACAGATTTTATACTAACAGTAACCACTTTGATATAATAAGTCAATTTTATCTTATACGATAATTAAAAATATATTATTACTAATTATAAAAATAGATGAAAATATTCATGGAATAAAAAATATTTTAGAGAATATTTTAGTCTCTAACTCATGCTAATATGGTTGTTTTAATTGAGCTATGTTTGTTGAGTTTGGAATATCATTTGCCCTCCCGCTCGATTTTTCAGAAAATCTATTCACGCCAAAGTACAATATTGTCTCGAGAACTTGACAATTATAGCTTGCATTAAAATTCTATTAAAAAGTATCTCAGGGATTTTTGCTTAAAGGTTGGAGATGCCTCAACCATAGGGGCCGTGATAGGCACGTTGCTCTCTTTGCTTGTTGAGGTCACGTTGATGTAGGACAATTAGCAATTGAATATTTTTTATTTGACTTGAAAATAATCTTGATCTTTCGATAATAGTGTTTGTCGTAGATATTGACGTGTTACAGCTTATGATAAATATGAATAACCCATAAATTAATTAAATTTATTTAATAAGAGATAAACCAAATTGGTTCCGTATCACATGCTTTGCTACATAGGAACTTGTCCTAAGTTTACAGGAAGGAAATATGGATCAACGTTGATGATAGAACACATTGACTAAACCAAAAAGTTTGATATCAAATCTATTGTAGGAGAACTAGCAATCGAATTTTTTTCTATATTAAGATAATAGAAAGATAAGAAAGATAACTGATAGAAAGATAATAGAAAAAACATTCGCTCTATCTCAAGGAACAAACTTGAATGAAGGTATTGTATCTTCTCATATGTCGCACGTAGATGATAGAATCATATTATTGGAAAAACTTGCACCACTCACATATAATGTGAGAAAAAAATAATTTATTAATTCATTCTCAAAAGATGCTCCATTGTAATATTTCGGCTCATTTTAATAAGCCCATATAATAAAATAAATCAATTCTTCCTTGTTGGCAAGGAAAAAACATTTTTGATTTGACTTGAAAATAATGTTCTTCTTTCAATGGGATGATAGACCTTATTCTAGATATTGCAACTTAAGACATGTGAAATAACCTCTAAACTAATTAAATTTATTTAAATAAAAGATAAACTAAATTTGTTTTATATCATAATATGATATAGGACAAGTAGCAACAGATTTTTTTTTTTTTTTGACAATAGAGACATAGAAAGAGAGGGAAAAAAAGGATAATAATGAAGAATAATAAGAAAAAAAACTGATAACTATCTGGTTCGTGTGACCTAAAAAGAAAACTCTTAGAATCAAGACCTTGCACCTCCACATGTCTCACATGTAGACGATAAAATCCAACCATCAAAAAAACAAATTATGATCTCGCATTGCTAGCACATAATGTGAGAAAAGAACTCAATATATTGATTTATTTTTTTGATGAGACTCCATTACAATATTCTGATCCTCTTTTATAAGTCCAAGTACAAGAAAAAATATAATTATATCAAATCAAATAAATCTTTTTTTCCTTCTTGGAAGAAATAATATTTTGGATTTTACTTGAAAATAATATATCCTTTTGATGAAATTTTTTGATATTTATAGAAATAAATCTTCACAAGATCTTTCAATCAAGATTTGTATTTTTTTAATCACAATTATAATTTTATTTCTTCTGTTCTGTCTGTTTTTGCTCCTCGAGTGATTTATGAAACTAGATTAGAATTATTTTAGATATTATAATGTGACAACTTATGATTATGACATGTGAAACAACTTGTAAACAATGTTAGTTCCGCACAAAATGCTCTTTCGATCTTAAAGTTTGTCCTCTTTCTAACTTAAATGGGATCTATAGGAGTTTCTAGGTATATAAGACGTGACTATAGATGTTCAGACATGGTTCACAGTGGCCCGAAGTATAAGATGCCACAAATGGGAGACTTTCTTAGACAAACATTATATTCTGAAATTTATAAATTGTTGATATAAGGTTACTAAGCATTTGACAAATGTGACTTTAGATTACTTGTGGTATGATCATTCCCTCTCGCCAATATAGTGTATCTGTTTTGCCTTTGCATGTGACATCCTGATTTTCTTCATGTCTTGGTGAAGCAATAGTGATAATATATCCCATGTTTGCTTCTCACTAACCTCATTTCATGTGTTTTTCTTGGGCTTGACGAGATTTTGGGAAGGCTGGCCTTTGTGATCAATAAGGTTGCAAGAGCCTCGTACCATCTTAAGGAAAAAAAACCTTAATATCATGTCCGTGACAGTTTTCTTTGACCGGTTAATATAGGTTTTAGTTTTGAAAGGAAAGAGCAATTGGTGCCAAAAAGTCTCAAATGTAGGTTTCAGTTTGCTGCTGCAAATCATAATCTCAGTAACAAAAAAGAGAAAAAAAATAGAAAACTATGAATTTAAAACAACTAGCTCAACTGTCTGAATTTTTACCCAGAATGTGCATTATTCACAAACCAACAGCAGTTTCTCCGAATCTTAACACAATTCTGTACTGGTCGTCAGCAAGTCATCAATTTTACTATACAGAACAGGACTGCAAAATGTCATCTTTTTTGCAAAGAAATTTTTGGTCCCTGTCCAATTTACTGTGCAGTAGTTTTAGTTTCAAATTCTAAGCCAGAACACCATTTGGTTATAGCTAGATATATTCTTTAAGTAAGACCAAACATATCTTTCTTTTTTCTTCACATTGCTGGGCAACGCAAATTTCACAATCCACAAACTCGGTACTTTCCTTCACATATTACATGCCTTGGGTAAAGAATTTAATAAATTATAAGGAAAACAAAGAAGTAAAAGCAAGTGCTAGTTGCCAATTTACTATTTATTCTTCGTAACATTCACCATAGTGAATTAATTAACCATCCACAAACTTGGCATGTCATGGAAAATCAAGTTGTAACAAAATCAGACTCAGGTATCATCAACCTGTGAATGAAAGACAAAACTCGGGAAGGTAGTTGTAATGTCCCTGGTAATAAAAAATAGAATAATTAGCAGGATAATTGCATAAAGTCATAATAATTCACATAGAGTCCAGGTCAGAACGGCT
Source organism: Musa itinerans (assembly GCA_001649415.1). Lineage (NCBI taxonomy): Eukaryota > Viridiplantae > Streptophyta > Magnoliopsida > Zingiberales > Musaceae > Musa > Musa itinerans. The sequence goes on along the minus strand of LVTN01000720.1, from coordinate 137,137 downwards.
ATAGAAGCAACAATATAGCAGGAACTAATCTTCTAACACAAAAGCATGCATGATGAAGTTCAGACCAGAAAAACCACATCAAAAAGTATAGCTAAAACCAGAATTTCGTAAATGAATTGTATTTATGTGGAGTATCCACACAATGAAAAACTTCTATGTTGGTTTGTTACTTTTAGCCTTTATTTTACATACATATAGACCTAGTTTATCTAGATGTGCTCGATAAATTTAGTTGACAGACAGCAAACAAGCATTGTGGTGGTTCAAACTCCGCTATAAACCAAAAAATATATGCATGTCTTAAATATAGCTGTAACAGAAATATGTAAAACCCATAAATAACAGCTTTCTGAACTAAAGCCAATCAGCTAATGGTTCTATTCTGCAGGATATAAGAAAATTGATAAAACAAACTTTATTTTTATCAAGTTCAAAATTAAAAGATGGTAGTCATGCAAGTTTATATGATTGTCTCACATATTTATATGCATGTTTTTGTTTAAAATGAAGAGGTCCATACAATTTAATTTAATGGTAAATCCAAAATATAATGTATATAAGATCAAATGTAAATGGCTCAATCTTGCAAGTCAGAAGCATACTTAGTAACCAAATTATTCCACAAAAGGAGGACATTGTCTTCCTAGTCATAAACAATGAGTCAGAGCATAGCAAAGCAGTGTTACGAGTGGAGTTCTTCTTTGCCGATATGAGTTTTGTAAGGAAAGGAAGCAAGCCGTTGTGCTCACGTGAGTTCAGATAGGTAGCTAGTGACAGATAGGTAGCTCTCTGAGCACCTACATGATAAAGAAGACAAAAGGATTGATTGACCGGCTTTCCTATTGGGAATACAACCGTACATGATAATGAACCACATCCCAAAAATTGTGAAACATATCTACATTTTGAGTGCTATCCGTAACTACCCTCCCATTCAATCTCTAGCCTGCAAGTTTCCTAATTCTGACCCAACAATGCATAGAAACACAGCATTCATTTAGCTTGTTTTAAAGTTCTATTTTTTAAAGTTTTTGAATGAGACATTTTCATGGATAATTCCAATAAATTGGTGTTTTTTATAAATTGCCAGCATTTTCTGACACTGTTATTTGTGGAATCCTAAACTTTGGGACTTCCAATCCTTCATATGGCATCCAGTATATGCTTAGCAAGACCTTCAGCTAAATTAAACAATGTTAATTAAACAAAGGTATAATAACTAAATACAAATAACAGAATGAAGAAAAAGAATGTCAAGCTATATCCTATTTTGGAATCAACAACGTCACCAGTATAGAGACTGTTAAGTTCAAAAGGCCTTTGCGACTGAACCACTACCCATAAATCAAATAGAATTTGAAAGAAAATAATCTAGAACCAATTATCGGAACAATATGAGAATGATAAGAAGAGGCTACTAGATTGTTACTTGAGGTATTGAAGGGTCATGTTCTTCAACAAAGAAGGATGCCTCAAGACAAGACTGCGCCACTCTTCCTTATCAATTCTCCCATCATGTTTTGTATCAGCTTCCTCAAATGTCTGAGAACCAAAAGAGGGAAGTAACATATGTAGGTTAAAAAATAGTAATTATCCAACAAATTTATTAGTAGAAACATTTTATGCACAGAAATAATAATATATATGATGGACAGATATCATAATTAACTTCATAATCAGTAACCAATTTATTGATAGCTGATAGCAATGTACTGTCCATGAAGCATTGACAAAGAATAGTTTCTGACTTCCATCAACACTTATTTGAACTGGGGACAATACATAAATGCAAAGGCAATTGTTCTAGTGACTAATATTAACTATATTTCAGTCATAGCAACACCTTTCAATAATACTGCTAGTCATAAACATTTAATGCTTCAAACTTACTGCCATAACTAAGCTAGATATCTTCTCTTTGCAATTACTGACAGGCAGTAATTAACAATTGGTTTGGTTCAACATAACCACACTTTCAGACATCATATCACCTCTTTACTCAAAGTCACAAAAGAAATGGTTATTTGATCATTACATGCACTTACTACTATAGTTTTCTTCCTTCATTTATTTGATTCTCTCTCATTTTGTAACTGGATAAAACTTCAGTCTAGGATTTTGAAACAGGCCAAGTTCCAACTATTCAAGATAAAAATGTCCTTTGGATCACAATGTTCAGCATCCTTTGATGATTGCTAGGCTATAATGTCCTCACTACTTCCAATCAAATCGACCTTGGTTTTCTTCTCCTCTTGACTTACTCCTCAATGAGGTTCATAACGATCAACTTCACAAATGTCAAAAAACAATTTGCTACACGCTATCCTTGACCAATGTAAAACCAATATAAAAGGTGATATATGGAGAACGAAGGATGCTTGGCCATCCATGTGATGCCTAGTAAAATTTGCCAACAAAAAGTAGATATTAAGGATGCCTAGTTGCCTAATTATATTATTGAGACCCATCTGTGGTCACATCCTCCAAGAATGTAGACCACCATGGTAGTTTTTTGAAAGGACCTACAGAATCTCATTCCATATCAGTCTGTATTTTCATCTGGCATTTCCCCAGGTACATACAATCTTAGAAAAGTAGCACTCATAATTAATATAAAACACTAAAAAAACAGAAAAAAACAACTCCAACAGAGAAAACTCTTAGATTTGATATTTGAGCTCCAAAGATTATCCTCCAAGCATGTAAACCACCATGGTAATTTTTTGAAAGGACTTACAGAATCTCACTCCATATCAGTCTACATTTTCATCTAGCATTTCCCCAGGTACATACAATCTTAGAAAAATAGCAATCATAATTAACATAAAACACTAAAACATAAGCAAAAAAACAAGTCTATCAGAGAAAACTCTCGGACTTGTATTTGAACTCCAATAAATATTGTGGTGAACATGGAAAGAAAAATCTCGAACATAATCATGTAATTTTAATCTACAATATATTTGATGCAAAAAAGCAGAAAAATATAGGAAACATCATGACAGCCATTTTCTAGGATCACAAAGACATCATGCATGTAACATCTAGAGGTTACATATCAAGACAAATACATGAAACATGATGGGATCACCTTATCAATGATACTCTCGATAACTTCATCTGACAAATTCATGCCTGACTCAGCAAGAGTAGCCACGACCATTTGCTTAACCTGGGAACCATAGGTACTTAATCATATTTCATGTCAAGTGAAACACATCTGACCCAACTAAATAGTTACTCAAATAAGCCACAAACGTTATTCTGAAGCAACAATTTTCTTGAGTTCCATATCACATGTATATTTCTTTACAAGACATATGCATCCTCATCGTTGGAATACCTATTTTCATAGATACCCATAAGAAAAAGGAAAAAGATGTAATGTTCTTTAGGATGTACAAGAAAAAACACATTTAGAAGGGTTTTCATGCAAAGATAAATATTTTACAGAGCAAACAAACAAAATTAAATGGTCTTGGTACAATGATAAGGTTGCTAAACTGTGTCATGTCCCAGATACAGAGCAAGAATTGAACATTAAATGTTACATAATGGCTGATTGAGCAAGTTACATCAGCTGGCTATGTCGAAAAAACAATTACACAGCAATTGCTTCTTCCCTTTCTTGTAACAAGTTGTCATCTAAATCACCAGGAACTTCAGATTCTCTCATTGTTTACACAGAAATTGTTTCTTCCTTTTATTGAAACAATTTGTCATCCAAATTAACCATAGCTCTGGATTCTCTAATTATTCACAAGAAACTCAATGTGTTGAAAAATGTGAATAAATAGTGCAGAAAAAAATGGTAATATGTAATGCTGATATGGGATCTCTTGGTGTTACCATATATCGGAAAATATTGCCAGATCATGTTTAGTTCATGATCATCGTTCATGATAATTAGGTTAAGCTTTCTATCATTTGCTTTTTCTTTTAGCTTACCCCCACAATCAAGCATGCAAATAATATACCCAATTTTATGTAATACTTTCAAATTACATTAAGTTTGCTGCTACAATAGCTTCCATACTAAAGATGTTAATGTATCTCACCTGTAGTGAAGGCAGACAATATGATCCATTTGAGAGGGTATACAAGGGAGATTTTGACATAAAGTATTATCATGTCCTTGGTTAATGTAAGAATCACCACATAAATATAGTTAACAGAAACTATATCGTTACACATGTTCATATAGGATATTTGGAGAATCTAGATCTTATTACACATAACAGAATAAAGTGAGCACAGGATCCTCATGATATACTATTTATTATAATAATTTAAACATTAAATACCTCTTGTCTTTCAATAAATCCTTGCTGCTTCAGATCATATAGTTGGAATGAGACTGCATTAAAGGAAAATGTTAGTTATCTTGTGTCCACAAAACAACATCTACACAGAACATGGCTGATAAAGCATATAGCTAGCATTAAGCATACGAAGTAAGTAAAAAAATGATAAGGAAAATGTGGAACAAAATACCAGAAGATCAGAGTAACTTGCTATTGACACCCAATCTACAATCTAAAGTAGTTGAGACAAGACCATCCCAACACCGAAAGAAAAAAGAAAAGGGCAATACATTATCGAGCAATTTCCTGCCAACTAGTTGTTGATACTGTCATACTACCATCAAATATTACATCCGATTCTATATCAAAAGGCAATCCAGAATTGCAATGGCTCCACTATAGTATTTTAAACAGAAATCTAAGAAAATCTTTACTCATTGTGATTAAATTTCCTAAATATTATGATGGTGTTAAAAATACTATTTAAAGTGAGAGGGATTCACTGACAATTTAACAAAAAAATTAATGACACTGCTTACATGTGTGTGCTAGGACAAATTTAAGTAAGAAATAAAGTTTACTTAAAAGCTAAAAAACTATAGAAAAATGTATATCATTGTTTGAAATATATGCTCAAGCAAACATGGATTTAGCCACAAAAACCTCCTGGATACAGGAAGAAGCTAGAAGAAGGGCATAGGACAAAGATAAAATATAGAAAAAAAACTCATCCTGAAGACCATGGATTTAACAAGGGAAGAAGCTAATACTTCTGTTAAGAGTGCTAAGGATGACAGTTTTTCTAGTCTAATTTGTAGTATAAAATTCTGAACCAGCAATGCACAAGCTAGGAGGGAAGCTACCAGAGACCCATGAATGGGCAGGTAGCACATATGAAATACCAAGATACCATCTAATAGAAATTTATTAAGGAAAAACCTGAGGATTCAAGTGAAAAAATTCAACAAAATGATAAAGCATGAACATGCTCCAAATTTAAAATTAAGCATAATCCATAAGAAACAGAAACTTCAATCTTTTATTTGGGGCCCAGTGGTATACTGACAGAACATAGTTTGTTCATAAAAAAGCTGCATTCAGATTAAAGAACAAGAAGTGTATTGTCAACTTGCATTGCTTCAAATAAAACGCTATGTGGTAGTGTGCTTTGTTTAAATTTCATATCCTTAAATAAATGACAATTAAACAAAATATTTTATGACGTGGAATCTATGTATATTTAGAATCTGAGAAAACATTTATAGGAGGTATAGTACAAAATATACAACTTACACTCAATCTTATCATCGATTGGAGCATTCGGATGGAATACAGAAAGAGCACGAGCAAACTCTTCGAATCCCAAAATTCCATTGTGTTTTGTGTCAAACAAATCAAACACCTGTGTAAAATAAGCACAAAGTGTTGCATTGCACTTGTCTAAGTTACTTGTCTTGCTATTTCTGCATTTACGAAAAAAAAGATAGCCCTAAAAATCCTATATGTGCTTGAAAATGGAAACCCAAAAGAACCAACTTCTTATTATAATTTACAGTTGATATTAAACCATGATCAATGGTTTCTATTCTTTAAATGCTCCAAAATTTTAAAAGATGAATTCCTCTGAGAAAGATGAAAAGAAATAAGGTAATGAACTTATAATTGCTCCAAACTTGTGAGTTTCGATCTAAGAACACAAGTAACCATTCAACAAAATCCAGGGACCAGGTATGCATGAGCTGCTGTCCATACACGAATATTTCGGTTACATATCAAGGTATATGAAACAAGCATTATGTAATGCACTCACAAATAACACACCTAGAAAGGCTTCCTAAGTAGAATACAGTAACTACAGGCCAAGAAATAGGTTATGCTGAAAGCCAGGCCAATTTTGTAACAAAGGCAAATTACTGTTGTTCGAGGCAGCGCAAAACCCAATGAATGAGTTCATCTTACGGAGCTCTAGTGAAAGATGATTGAGAAAGGGAAGAGTCATGTGAGAGAAAGAATCGATTAACTAAGAAAAAATGTAGGGTCAGTAAACTATGGACTTTCTGATGCATATTAACATTGGATATATCCAAAGAAATATCTCAAACAACACAGTTTCATAAGGCATACCCGATCAGCAAATAAGCTCTCCTTCTTGTTAGTCTTGAACAAAGCCAATTGAAACTCTTCCTGAAGCATAATTGTTAAAGCAATCAGTCATTGTATGATAGAATCACTGCACTTATGTCATCATACTTTAACAAACTAAAACAGATATGAAATGTTTACACCCTTTAGAACAGGACAGCAGTAAAATCTTTATAACTTCAAAAATATAACAAATAAGAGAAAGATAAATATAAGGCACAATATCTGCAAAAAGATTAAAGAATAATGAAAAATACACTGCAGGTTCAAACAGTAATCATGCTTAAAATGGAATGTAGCATATTTTTTTCTAAAAATATAATACACTATTGGATCTCAAAAACTCCAAGCTGAAACTCATTGCAGGATAAATGTATATGGTCACAAATAACAGTTAAGCTTCAAACCTTGTTGATCAAGCCGTCATCAATTACAGCACTGCTGATCTTTTTGAATAGCTCGTATAGTGCTTCTATCTCACTTACACTAACTGCAAACAAAATTATCGCAGACTTAGTCACCAATGCAAACTATACAGGTATCAAAGGTAAGATCCAAGAAAAGTGAAAAAGCTGTCTTCTCATACAAATAGATGTTATCAACAACTTAGGTAGTGGTATAACATACAAACAGTTTCCCTGGCTAAAACCTCAGGGTCTTCCAGTCCCTTTGGTTGATTGCACAGATCAAGATCACAGCACTTTAACAAGATGCCGAGTGAATGCTTGAGAACTTCTAGGCACTGCAACATTATATTTCCCCCTCATCAAATCATTCTGTACCTGCATTGGGGATGTTAATTAATGAATCTCACATAAAATTTCATGCAATCTTTTTTTAATTTAGATTGCAAAATTAAAAATTTTAAAAAGTCATAAATTTTACAAATCAGTGTTTTGGATATGCATATACGCAAATTTAGATTGTAAATGAAAAGGTTCCAAAACGAAATCCTGTAACCTCCATGATAGGTAAACTGGCAGTATAACATCTAGGCAGGTCATAGTTCCAGGGCACCCGCAACATCTCAAATTCTCAACGTATATGTCCCGAGAGGACATGCTCCTACCAAAATAGACAAACTAGCTGTATAACATATGACCAGTTTATAGGTTCATATATAAATTCCTCCTTGAAGAAAACCCAAATGCAGGAAACCACAAAAACGTTATTTTTACTCGAGAGATTAACTTGATCTTTAACCTTTCAAACACTGTGATTGAGAAATAGGCAACAGCTCAACTCATTTGCAATTTGCAAATAGGCAATGAAACTGCAGATGGAGAGCTTAGCAAGATATAGATCATGAGTATTCTGTGCAGCCTCTAACAAGATGGCATCTACTCTAACACACCCAAACCCACCCAGGTAAGTGATTAAAAAACAAGTAAGAGCAAAAAATCACCTAGAAACAAAGACTTTTATCTTGCCTTCTAACTTTGCAGTAAAACCTGGCTCGGCTTGAAAGGAAAAAATTTTAACGCTTTGTTAGCTACATACTTAAAACACCTAGCTTTCTGTATGGAAGTTGCAAAAGGAATAATAACAGGAAATCTCATTATAATCTCATCAACTCAATCTCAGTCAAGATGGGAGTCAGATGCATTATAATCAAATAACATGGCGGAGATGGAACATCACAAAGGGATCAAAGATGACTAGCAAAGTAAACTGTAATTGAGACAGCAAGAATTCATCATTAGTTAATATACAGGATGACTCATATTGGTATGAGATAAAAGGAGGAAAAATTCATTATAACATATGGGAAGTACAAACAGAGAGACTAAGGGACCACCTTAAAGAATCATTCCGAATGGAAATTGAAGAGAAGAGTATTAGTCAGAACAGAAAGCTTCGTAGCACATTCATATCTACAGGGGATTGCAAAATACTGATGCCCATAACTTCTGTAACAGAATCCAGATAAATTCCCATATTACTACAATCAATTAAGCATTCTGCTCTATGAAAATTCTTTCAATTCTCTCTCAGCAATCAGCCCACAGATTAAGATTCCCCTGTCCCTCGCCCCCAGAGCCACTTCCAGGGGTTTTCTTCAGCCCCAAAGTTTTTCCTTTCATTTCTCTCCCAGTTTACAACCATAAATCTGGGAAACTGAGAACCCTAAAATCTTTATCCAAAAAGAGAAGAAACGAAAATTCTCTGGAAAACACAACCACCAAAAATTTTTATCTCCAACAGATCGAGAACGCCAGGTTGTGTCATCGTCCGATACGAAAATCGAAAGAATTGCACTTCGATTGAGAGAAGGTCGATTGGAGAAGAACACTTTCAGGATCCGAGGAAAGCACCAAACGAGGGTTCCAAATGTCCCCGAGGGATGGCACAGAGAAAAGTTACCTTCGGAGAAAAACGGGAATCCAGCAGAGCAGAAAAGGGGTCGCCACGTTCCTCATCATGATAGGCTCAGTCTCTCTCGACTTTTGGGACCTCTACATCACGGCAACGCCGTTCTTGCTTATATACTTACAAGTTTTCAACCATCGTCATAGTGTCTTAATTATTATTACTTGGTTTTTTTTATTTTTAGCGCAGGAAAATTATATATATCCCTCTAAAGTAACTAATTTGTATTTATCTCTTCAAATTCAAACTTAAAAGATATTTTATAAAATTAAGTATATCAGATCCATTTATCAGATGTTAAAGTGTTCAATCATCTTATCCTTTCAAATTCAAACTTAAAAGATATTTTATAAAATTAAGTATATCAGATCCATTTATCAGATGTTAAGTGTTCAATCATCTTATCCGATAATTTTATCCTTTAAAAAAAAGTTAAGTGTACTCAGTTAATTTCAATCAATTGATTAAAATATATTAGATAAGATATGTACACATGAACGATCTATGTACCATATTAAAAGTATAGAGATACATATGCTATTCATATAGTTCAAAGCATAATCCAAATTGTTGTGAAGTTTGGAACTGCCATTAACCAACATAAGGCCGCGTATGATGACCAATAACGTCATTAAAAATTATGAGCATATTTGATATCTTCAAAAATAAAAATATAAACGACATATTCACCAATTAGAATTAGATATATATGGGTTTCTCACGTCCTGATTTTATTTGTCTTTTTACATTATACAAAAATAATTTTCCATACATCTCAGATTTTCGTAAATCATTAACATCAACAACATTACCGTCATCGTTGCTGCCACAGGGAGTTATATCCATCGTTCGTTATTATGCTGTCATCATCCCATCACCATTCCTATTCCAGCATCATCGCATATTTTATTTTCTTTGCCATCATCATCATATGATCACACACATCATAATCATAATAATTAATTTCATGGTAACAAATCAATGAATGAAAATACATAGACAAATGTTTTCCTAAGAAAATTAAATAGATATATTTTGGGGATTACAACTCACAAAGCTTTCTGCATTTTAAGCATGGAGATGGACCAGCCTTCGCTTGACAATATCTTATCTTTTTCACTTGCAGAAAAAGACCTTTTTTTTAATGTTGGACAGCACAATCTCGCGAACATTGTTCCTGGCAAATTTAAAGCATTACCAGGTTCAGAAGTCATATCGATTCCCCCATCAAGCAACAAGAAAGGCTAGCCCGGAAGCAAGACAGCTTGTCACTGCTAACTCATGACCTGGGTTCATTTCCATTCGATGCACCTGTCTCTCATCAAACCCTCCGCATGGGCATGGATGTGTACTGCTCATTGCAAATAGCATAACATGGGAATCATCACATTGAAGACTTTAATTGACTAAAATATAGGAATTTTTTGAGATTGACAACGTCAGTCCCTCTACAATAGGCATGTCGATGCCTTTCAGAATGCTGGACCGAGTACATTTGGTTGTTACAACCCTGACATGCAAAACCCTAAAAGTCAGTAACTGTGTATTTTATCTTGCTGGCTTAGTCCAGGTTGTTTCCGAGGTGCTGCTATTTCCATAATAGACTTCCTTTGACGATTCATCCCAATAAGCCTGTAAAGGACCAAATTAGTAAAATATGACTCACCGGGTTAAAAGAAAATTAACAAAATAAAAATTACAAAATTCAGATTCAAGGGATGGGTCAAATAATAGTGAGAAAATGGAATGGCAAAGAAAAATAGCATAAGAACCATTAAATGAGACCCATCAAGTTGTAGAAAATTGGTATCCTGTGAAGAACAATTACCCAGACTCCAAAGGGTAAAAAATAATTATCAAAATAAAAATTGAAAAATCCAGATTCAAAATATGGCTCAAATAATAATCACAAAAAGGACTAGCAAAGAAAAACAGCATAGAAACCATTAAATGAGATCCATCAAGTTGCAGAAAGTTGGTATCCTGTGAAGAACAATTACCCAGAGATACACTATTAAATGTCAACCAGAACCACTCCTGATCCAAGTTCCTTACTATATAGATAACGAACAAAAGATATACAATTTCAACAGGAGCACTAGGGTAACTGGACGTCTTCAAATTAAAATCAGGTCTGTCATTATGGATACTGAATTCCAAATATAAGTTAAAAAGATGATGTGCTATTGGGCAAACCTGCCAACCAGGAGGAAGACTTCTGGAGAGTTCTGCTAAATCAGGTTGTTTTTTCTCATTCACAGCTGCCTCAGGAACAGTTTCACCTGGTTCAGTCTTGGCTTCTGCTCTCCTCCGTTTCACTCGTTCACGCCTACAGAAAAAGATAGCAATACCATCAATCTGTAAGACCTTTATATGCCCATAAAAAAGAGTTCAAACAGGAATTTTGATCCCAGTTCGATCAATATGAAGCTGGGATCAACTAGGATACATAAGATTTACCAAAATGATTAAATGATGAATGCAACTTGAAATTGCAGGTACCACCCATTAATACCCAAAAGGACATGCTGAAGTAAACTACAAAGCAGAAAGGGTTACAACAAACATATGTGATTCTCAGTAGCTGAATGAATCTAAACGAGGCATCTCTAAATAAAAGGACACGTTTAAAGAAGTAATAATCCTTGAGGTTTCATTGTAGAACTTGGCTTAGGCTCATGGTTACTTGAATATAAAAAACCTTATTTGAGTAGGATCAACACTCAATGTAGAGATGTCTCAGATATTTTGTTAGACTAAATCTGACCCAGGCAAAGGGAAAAAATTCTGTGGCACTTCAAGCTGCACCTAGATAACTACCACACAAGACCGACAATCAAGACTCTAAAAACCTGATGTGATCCCAGGATTCTAACCCAATAAAGATAAAGGCATTGGTTGTTGAACTTGAATCAAAGTGATGTAAAGAGCCATTGATGGCAGATTTTGTCAAGAAACTAAGATGTCATTGGCAAAAATAACCAGCAGATAGTCTTGTATAGCACATCAAGATATATATGTGCATGTACATATCTACATATAAAAATATATAAATGCATGACCATTTTAAATACCAGTCGCATACCGGTTTTGATGCATTATCAGGTAGGTATACTGATATGCACCACCTGGTATCACTGGAAAATATATATATAATAATAATGGACCAGTAGATACCCAATGGTACATACTGGTACAACTGGTATTTGAAACTATGACTACATATATCCCAAAGACATGAATATAGCATGACCTGCTACAGTTGATCTAAAACTTTTGCCCTTTCATGTTAATATGTGCATTTCAACATGGCTCATGTTTTGTATTCTGTACTAAGAAAATAACATATAAAAAAGGCAACTTCAATGAAGAATTGAAAAGGAAAAGTTTCCCTTTAGTCCACTAGTGCATCGGCTAGGAAAGTGCATGCATATTCACAAGTTCATTCAGGAAAAAAATCATCTAGGATCAAAGGTGGGGATTATGGAAAGTAGATAAGTTTGGTAAAAGCTCAAAATGAACGAGCAAACATATAAAAAACTTATTTTTATACAACTTTATACACAGTGTAACATAAAACAAAAGTGTAATTGGAAAAAAATGAATGATAACTGGCAATAAGTCAAGCAATAAATAGTTTCACTGATTCATAATTTGTTCTTAAAATATTGCAAATAGTAAGAGAAAATATCATTAATAAACTCATGAAGAATTAAATAACCTGATATAATTCAGTTTGGGGATATCAATCACTCAACTAAAGGATCAGATATAATTCAAAAGATAAAAATTGAGAAAGTTTAAGTATCACGGGTATATGAAGGTACAACCCAACGATTTAAGTGCTATGTGTGCGCTACACTGACACCAAACCAGTATGAAGAATATTTTTTGTGGCCAGGATGCTTGCACATGGCAAGGCACAGCACATGCAGAAAGGAATGCAGCATGCAACCAGACCAGTGGACATGGCAAGATATGCACACCTTAAACTTCGGTACACGAAGATAATAAAGTTCAAGGCTAATGAATTGAACATACCAATCACCACCTAAAGGAAGAAAATTTGCATTATCTTGAGCTTCGCCACTTGCAATCTGACGTGCACGCCATTCCTGTGTGCATGAACATGTTAACACCAAAATGCTGACACATCCAAGTGTAACAGCTAAAGCAAATGCAATATTAAAAACCTCTATTTCCTTTTGGCGTTTCTTTTCCAAAATTTCAAGAGCATCTTCCGGTTCTTCATCCTCTTCCCCATGCAGTTCCTCTTTTGCAGCCTTCCACTGATGAAATCAATGAACTATAAGATACATTGTGGACATATGTATATGTGTGCAAGAGATAACACTTATTGCACTAGGTTATGGAGAAAACACGAGCAATCTAAATAATACCTTATCCACCAGACTGGAGACCTTCTTATTAGACCTCAAAGTTGGGGCGACAGCAACCGTGCGCTTCTTCCCACGCAGAACTGGTAAGAGGTAGCAAGGTCGTTAGCATCAAGATGTACAGGATACATGGCTAGCATTGGCATGTATCCTGTATGTGTACAGTTAATAAATCAAATAGTCATTGAGAATTCAAAACCTCTGGATTTACTCTTGGTGGCAGCGGAAGTTGCAACTGTGGTACTCCCATTCAAAGAAGCATTACTAGCAAGTTGCATGGAAGACGCATTTGAAGTTACTTGCACACTGCCCTTGTCAGGCTCTTTGGAAACTGCAGCAACATCAGATTCATGCTTAACTGGAGGCAAAACACTATTCACAGACTCCATGGTATACCCAACAGAACTTGCTTGATCCAGTACAGAAACACCATCATTATAGCTGACAGGCCCTGATTCAACATAATACCCAGATGATCCTGTGACAGTGACTACAGGTACATGAGGGACAGCTCCACCAGAAATGCCATAATATGTTATCGGTTCAACTGACTGGACATCAGCAACCAATTCAGGATAAGAACACGAAACTACTGGCTCATAGTATGATGGTTGCACAGTTTCAGAAATATGAGATCCATCAGCATGCACATAATAGCTGACGCTTGTGACCTCACTCACTGCAGGAGCATAATACTCATAAGATGGAACAGCATAACCCAAGCTATATTGATCTTGGAAAGGTGGAGGTATGGCTTCAGCATAAGGTGGAGGATATGATGGTAATGGTGGGTCTTCTGGAGGAGGAGGAGGAATCAGTTCACTATCAGGAGGTGGTGGAGGAATCCACTCCTCATCTGGAGGTGGTGGAATGCTTGGCTCATCTGCAGGAACTGAAGTGGAGACCACTGAAGATGTGTCTGTCGGGATTGCTGGTTCCACTGAAGCTGGACATTCGGTGGCTGATGAATATTGAGCAGCAGTGTGGACTGTAATGGTTTCATCATCAACCTCCATCTCAACATCCATATCCACATCCTCGGTATGTGACTCAACATTTGACACTGACTGCACACCTTCAACTTCCTTATCTGTTCCCAAATTCTTACTGGTTAAACCACAAGAAAATGCCTTAATAATGGTTCCTTCAGTCTCAGGCATATGCTCATCAGTTTGTACTACTGTTGCAGCAGTATCAAGAACTGACTGGTGATTTTCACCATTAGCAGTACTGATCTTCTCAACCACTTCAGATGCTGCTCCTACACTAAGCAAAATGCTTTTCTCAGCAACAAAAGAAGCTTCTTCCCTGGAAATCACAGATTCAAGCTGTTTGAGCTGTGTCTCAGTATGCCACCAAAATGGAAGCAGCGATGACCCATACAAGGAAAGTGCTCTGCAATCAGATATTCTAAACTCAATTTCCTTCTCCATCCATTCATGTCCATCAAGAGAACTGCGAAAGACAAAACAATCACCATTAAGAAGTGACTAAAAGAATTACTATATACCGTTCACATAATTATATAAAAACAATTATTCAAAAGAAAACAGCATAGAGCAACAACAAAAAAAAAATCACAAAACAAAAAAATACCTCTTCACTGCTTTCAATCTTTGCAATAAACTTTGACCATATTTAACAAGCTCAGCAGAATGAATATCTGTTGTTTCATAGCATGCAGTTGTTTCTGTAGCATGCTTCACTTCATAGATTGAGAGATTTTCCCCTGAAGTCCTTGAAAAGTCCAAAAAGGCATTGCCTGATCGCTGTCAATGTAACAAAGTAGTTAGTAATTATGACCTATGTATGTATAGAATATAGTACCATAACATCGAAACTCCCAATGTGAGTCACACAAACCTTTCCATTCTCTTTATCCAACTCCACAGTTCCATAGGCCTCCATGCTTGTGGGGACCAAATTAGTAATTCCATGCATCTCAGGAGCTGCATTATTTGCATGCATAAGAAGAGGATAAGCCACTTGTCCTCCAACAGTGGAAGAAAGATCTACTCCACTTATTGAAACTTCCATTCCGCTAGGTATCTCCCATGAAGTCTCTCCTGTCACAGTATTCCAATAATAATATTGGTTGCTCTGCCCATGCATTACAACCTTCCAATTTCCAGTAAGATCACCGACGATTTGCATTCCAGAAGCATCAAGAACAGTTTGACTAGCCAGATCAGCTTCAGTATATTGAGAAGCTGTTAAAGCAACATCACTTTCTTTGGTATCATTTGAGTCGACATTGTTGATGTGATCCAACTGGTCATCATCTTTGATGTCACCAGTAGTATCTGCGTTATCAGGTTTGCTTCCAGCAATCCCACTTGCACCTGCACTCTCCTGACCCTGTTGGTAATGATGTTATACTTTGTGGCACATAAAATTTACTAGCTAGAAATACAATAACAAATCCAAGAACAAACTCAAACAAGGACACATTCCTTCATATGTAAGTATACAGTCCAAGAACTAGCATATTAATTTTTTAAGAGGACTATTAGAAAGGATCTTGGACAAGTGACCATTACATGATATACAAGAAAAACCACAAGTATAGCTAAACCTCCTTAAAAATTTATGGCTAGCATTAAACAGACAATAGGACCACAATAAGCACTGTACCCAACATACTGCACAGAGCACAGGTATTATGCCCAGAAGCATAATAGTGAGTGACTATGCAAGCTGGAATGCTTCATGCTGACATAACATGCATGAGATCCGACTCATACCACACAAACCTGACATTTTACCTTGTGGAAGAGAAATTATTGTGCTATTTCCACCACCAGCATGAACTTGCAACAATAAGTCAGACCCCTAGAATCAGGGTTACATTTTAGGAAACCAAAAGTTCATGATCATTACTAGTCTCTAACATATCTTTAAGCCTTAAACCAACTTTAGAAAAAAGCACAAAGGAACTAATAAGTTCACTTAAAAACAACTAAATAGATACATGTGATATACATGCATCATCTTATGGTTGTAGAAGAACATCAACACTTTTGTAAGTTAAACTAGTGACAGAATTAGGGCAGCAATACCTGGACTTCAGGACCAGTTGATACACTCGCCTCAGCAGTATGTGTTGGTTGCTCACTTGTGTCATCTTCCAATTCATCATCGCTATATTGTTCAAGTAGCAACAAAGGATTTTCCTGCTTCTGACCTGAGGACATTATATGTAGTTGTAAACTAGTAAAATATCTCAAAAAGCAGTAAAATGAGCTAATAAGTAACAAAATAATATAAATTAGTACAAATTAAACTATTATCAATCTCCTGAATAATATATAATACGTTAAATAAGTTTTATTTTGTCATTGAAAGGATAAAAAAATGACCACCCACCTGGCAGTCATAAAACTCATGTCAGCAGGTACAAACCAAATAAAGCTAGAGACATACAAACCTCCACATCTAGATGCTGCCAGAGGATAATGACAGGTAGGGAGTCATTCAATTTTCCCAGTGGCAGCCCGATCTGAAACGACTAATGCATGTTCTTCAGCCACCCTACAGTCTCAGAACCAGATATTTGGTGCATACAACAAGCGTGTACAATATTTCCAAATTTCCACCAAAAATATGCTTTGCAGGCATATCCTCTCTACATAGTCCTTTAAGATAAATTGATGGAACCCACCTGAAGAAGATGGTGAACTGGGGACCTCATGGTGGTCCTTATCAAGATCCCCTCCTACTTCATCATGTAAAGAATTGCCCACCATCTCTCCTACAAACAGAAAATATGATTAGTAACAAGGAAAGAGAGTGAAGAAAAAAAATTTGACCAAGATCACATATAACTTTAAAGAAGGATACGAAAGTCTGTAAATTCACCCAAAAGAAACGTTTGTAACAAAAGCACATATAATTGTCATGCAATCTAAACCACAAACCCAAATAAAAGTTGGGGCTTATCCACAAAATTGTCACAGATTCGGTCATGCAAAACATGACCCACTCAACAGTGGCATATATTCCAATCAAGGACAAATGAAAAGTAAGACTAATGATATAGTATGCTCATCACTTGAAAAGAAAAATGATGAGACAGATTCTTTCTTGTTCTGACAAAAAAGCTGGTCTTGACCTAACTATAGAGGGACGAGTAGCTGCTGAACATGCAACATGTAAGAAATATACAATTTGGTGTTATATTGACAAATTGTATATAACACCTAACTATAGACAAATTCATAAGACTGCTCCATAAACAATTTGGGGTTATATTGGATATAAAATGTATTAAACATATGCAGTCTGTGTAAGAATAAAAAAACCAAAACACATGGTTATATTACCTCTGTACTAGTTCTATTTCAACTGTTGCTATTATCTTGTTACTGTTACATTTGGTCCATGATACCATGCCATTCATCATTTAGATCTTATCCCGAGTGATGAATGTAACACCCGTGATACTATGACATTCATCACTTAGATCTCATCACCATGAAATCTCAATCAAAATAACACCCAGAGTCACTGAGACATATTTTTCTGACCAACTTTGGTGATAAAAGAAAACGAATTGTATAGATGCACAATCTTATATGCTTCTCATTTTAAACCATGCTGATGGTATAATGCATGGACAAAAATTATCCTGAGCAGATGCAACATTCAAAGCATCATTATTGTCCACACAGCCAACTAGTGAAAATGCATATGTTAGACAATTGGCTATCTTTGATAATCCTGGAAGTATTAACAACTCCTTAAGGAATAGTTTAGCTTTTAGTTACCTTCATTAACAATTGTTACATAATTGCCTCATATTCTGATACTTACTAGACTTTGCCATCACAATACAGTTAAATTTAGATTTTGACATCTTATATGCTTCTCATTTTGAACCATGCTGACAGTATAATGCATGGACAAAAATTATCCTGAGCAGGTGCAACATTCAAAGCATCATCAAAGTCCATACAGCTAACTAGTGAAAATGCATATATTAGCCAATTGGCTATCTTTGAAAATCCTGGAAGTATTAATAACTCCTTAAGGAATAGTTTATTTAGCTTTTAGTTACCTTCACTTATAATTGTTACACAATTGCCCCGTATTTTGAACATTTACTAGACTTTTCCATCACAAAACAGTTAAATTTAGATTTTGCATGCTTCTGTAAGTTGCAAGATTTCAACTAAGCCACATGATTTTTATTTTCAAAATATGTTTTTGCTTAGCTTCTTGAATTGACCTGCTGAGCCCACTTCAATGGTGAACAGTCTCCATAGAAGCCAACGTTTTCTTATGTAATATTCAATATCATATCATCTGCCATGAAGATATTCCAAACAACATTTTATGACTACAAATCTTCTAATCAGTAGTATTCATGTCGCACGCTAGATTCAAGGATATATAAATGAAACTACAAGGCAAGAAGTCAACACCTAACTCGTTACACAAACGAAATAGAAAGGTCTAAAGTCCTTATTAACCACTGTTGTCGGTTAGAAATCACTAATTTCAGAAAACAATTAAATTCATATATATTGTTACCTCGGATCACGTAAGAAATTGATATAACGGGAAGGAAAACAAAACCATT
Source organism: Musa itinerans (assembly GCA_001649415.1). Lineage (NCBI taxonomy): Eukaryota > Viridiplantae > Streptophyta > Magnoliopsida > Zingiberales > Musaceae > Musa > Musa itinerans. The sequence continues at coordinate 118,343 of LVTN01000720.1, read as the reverse complement.
TAACGTTTTTCGTTCTTAAATAAAAGAATATCAATTTATTCTAAAGGGGGCAACCAGAGATTGCAGAGTAAGAAACAAAAAAAAGGCCATTCTTTTACGGGCTCGGAAAGGAGAATATTTATCACGATTCACCAAAAAAGTTCCCCTTTCTCATAAACACGTAACAATCCGAACAAAAGCGAAAGATTATTGGAATAGGCACAGAATACAGGACGAATAAGACTCGGCCAGAAGGTCCCCAACAAATTCAACAAAAGAAACGAAACTAAAATGACAACACTGCTTCTGCCTCAACATATGTTCTGAATAAAAACGAATCAAGATGAGCAAGGCAGAGGATACCAGAGGGCTCAGTGAAGAGATCGAGCTTTACTCTGCGGCTCGCCGCCATCATCGCCGCAAGGCGGCGCTCCCTTCTCTTTCCCATAGATCGAGAGAGAAGGGACGTAGCTCGGACGAAAAAGAATTAGGATGAGTTAGGGTTTTCAGGGAGGAAGACGACGGGGATCATACAACGAATCGCGGAGGTATGCCCTAGTAAGAGTCCTGCAAGATAGCGTGTCCATATATTTATATACGTCTTGTATGCACGTGATTATCACGTGTTATAAGCGTGCTGTTTGGTCTACCAATTCACATCGAAGTCCGACGCCAATTTCATCGACGGACGTAATTACTTATTTTTTTATTTTTTTATTTAAAAAATAATATTAAGATTTATATATGAAATATTTAATCTTAATATTTTTTATCATATACAAAAAGAAATACGAATAAAAAAAATTAAAAATATAATTTTATTATGTTTTAAATTATTAAATTTATATCCACTTCTCATTTTAATCGATTTCTATTTTTTTTCTTTTTCCAATCTACTTCGCGTCACTCATCCATTACACTCGCTCGACCGACATCTCTCCTATACCGTTCAATCATCATCGTTCCTACACCGCTTGACCGTCGACTCTCTTGTACCGCTCATCTTTCCGTCATCCCCGCCCTGGTCGATGACGGTCTCATCATTAGAGAAGCTTGTTATTTGTATGTCTCCACTTCTATCGTGATTCTCTCACTTTTTATTGAGGTCAATAAATTCTTGGATCTCATTTAGTACAATACCGACGAAAATCAATGATTGATGTACAATGGCCCACAGATCATTGTTGTGTGGCTGTATAGGCTGTATAGGCTGCCCTCCCTGTTGTAATCGGAACACTGTGAAAAGTTCTAAGAAAACAGTATATTGTTGTGTGGCTGTCATCTCATTATTATAACATATAACAAATTTCCAATACAATTGGAATCTATAAGCAATTTGATATCATTCCATGGATAAAGTCAACTGACATGCAAGGAGAAACAAAAACAAACAAAAGAATCAGTGATAGTGGAAACCCAATCATCACTGAACATGAACCCAGACAACTATTAGGATCATCAATCAACATTAAGAAGAGGGGTGAATTAGTACTTTCGATAAAAATAATGTTGATTCAAAGATTTATTCGATAAAGCTTGTATCTGAAAAAACGTTTAAACTTGAAGACGTTTGTAAGTGATTTAGAGCAGTAAGCAAGTAAATCAGTGAATGATAAGAATGAAAAACATCAAAGAAATGGCACAAAAAGAAAGCACACTGAATTTATAGTGGTTCGGTCGTCGTGACCTACATCGACTCCTGATTCCTCTTCACTCGAGGCCACTGGCTTCCACTACCAATCTTTTTTCCAACAAACGAAGATCAACTATCCTTTTACACTCATTTTTCTCTTTTTCACAGGTTTAGGAGATAACCTTTACAACCACTCACCCCTTTCTTAAACTTCACATAACACTTGGAGCTTGAGAAGAGTTCTCACAATATTACAATAGAGTTTTTTTTTTTTTTTTGCTTTTAGTTCTTGTGTAAACCGAGCAAAAATGAGTGGGGTTTTTATAGGCCCCAAATAGATTCAAATTTGGAGCTAAATATTTGAATCCCCAAGACTTCGGGGTACTAACAATACCACCTATAGTACTCTTTGACACTAGGCGATACCACCGCCTAGTATGGTGGTACTTTCGCTTGACATACTTGTTGAATCTCGGATTTTGATGATGAAATCAATTGATATGTGTTTATGTTTTAATATGCGTTTTGAGTGACGTATGATACTTTGGTCATGATGAGACAATTAAAGCAGGAAAAATCATGTTGGGCCGGTGGAAAACATGTCAGAAGATTGGATGTCGGGCTGGAGGAACGGTCGACGTATCGACAAAAGGCTTCGGGTCGTGGATTCGGGCATCAGGCCAAGAAGAGCGAATATTGCATAAAGGATATCGGAGTTGCGAAGTCAAATGGCCAATTGGGCAATAGGCCGCAAGAGAGGACGATGCGAAGTCAAATGGCCGATTGGGCAATAGGCCGCAAGAGAGGACGATGCGCCGAAGAATCGGATGAAGCGTCGAGGGACCAATGACATGCCAGACAAATTGATTAATGCTTAGTATTAATTGTCTAAATCGAAGTATATTTTTACATGTGCAGGATTAACTACGAAAGCAAGACATGAAGCAAAATGAAGTCCCGGAGTCAAGATCGAGATCATGTTGGGAGTTCGAGAGTTCGTCGAAAATCTGGACGTTCGTCGGAAGTTCTGGCGGAACCAGCCGAGAAGTCTCAGAGCTTGCTAGAGAAGCTCGTCGAAACTCACTAAGAAAATCGTCGTGAAGTCCAGGAGCTTGCCGGGATTCCGCCGGAACATTGCTGAGAGATCGTTGGAAGTTCACTAGAAGATCGCCGGAAGCTCGCCGGAAGAATAGACATAGGGACTTGTTTAGCTTAACAAATGTCTTAGGATTTCGTAGTTAGCACGTAATTGGGCTTGGATTTGGGCCAACCCAATTAGGGGCCAGCTAGGCCCAATAAGAATTGTGTTAGACCAAAAATTAAGTTAGGATTAGGAGGTAATCCCACTAGCTTAATTAGGGGCCAACTAGGTCCTTAATAGGGCTGAATTGGGCCAGATTGAATAGCTCATTCAGCACCTGAAAACATGGTCGACGATGGCACCGTTAGGGTCGATGGTGGAACCACCTAAGAGACTCGGTCTCCTAAGAGTTCTGGGTGGTGGTACCGTCGGCAATTAATGCTGCTTGTGGTGGTACTACCCTTGTCAGGCGATGGTACCGCCAAAGCTCGGTCTCCGAGCTTTGTCAGGTGGTGGTACCGCCCAGTATCATGTGTCAGGCGGTGGTACCGCTAGTACCCTAGAAATTTGGGATGAGACACTTTTTGACTCCATTTTTGAAGCCATTGGGGCCTATAAATATCCCACCCCTTTCTGCATGAAAGGGTAACAAAGTGAAAAATTCTAAGTGTTTGGGGTATGAAAAGTGTTGTAAAAGTGAGAAGAGTTCTCCTCCAACCTCTCTTAGCCTTGTAACCATCCAAGAAAGAGGAGTGAGACTTGTAAGGGTTGTCTCCTAAACCTGACAAAAGGAGAAAGAGCTATAAAAGGTGGTTGGTCTTCGCCTATTGAAGGAAGGCCTTTAGTGGATGCCGGTGACCTCGACGGAGGAGGAATCTGAAGTGGATGTAGGTCTTATTGACCGAACCACTCTAAATTCTAGTTTGCTTTTCCTTTTGTGTAATTTACTTTATTGCAAACCTCCTTGAACTTCTCCTTACATTCTTACGAAAGTTTTAAGTTCAACATCTTTATGAAACAATTTAAATCGAGACGAACTTTATACAAAATCGAAGAATTTTCAAGTAATGAGGACTTGGCACTCTTGACAAGAAAGTTCAAAAAATTGATAAAAAAAAATAAATTTAAAAATGATACTAAAATTAAAATTGAACCCAAGAAAGAAAAGTGATATGCTATGAATGCAAGAAACCGGGACACTTCAAGAGTAAATGTCCCCAAGCAAAGAGGAAGCAACCAAAGAAAAAGAAGATTCTTAAAGCAACTTGGAATGACTCAAGTGCATCCGAAGAAGATGAGCTAACCAACACCGAGCAAGATGCTCACTATGCGCTAATGGCTATTGGAGATGAGGTGAGTAGTTCATTTGATGCAAATGTATCCTTTGATGAACTATTAAATGCTTTTCATAATTTATTTGACGAATGTAAATTAATTAGTAAAAAATATAAATTGTTGAAAAAAAAGCATGCTTCTCTTGTTAGTGATTTCAATAGATTAAAAGTTAAGCACAATGATAGTTTAGCTTTATGTACGAAATGCGATGAATTAGAAATACTTTAAAAGGAAAACTTGCTACTCAAAGAAACTTTAAAAAAAATTGAGGTTGGTAGCAATTCCTTGAACATGATCCTAGCCAATAAGGGTCACGTTCATAGGAGAGGTGGAATCAGATTTGTGAGTAGCTCTCACCAAAATCCAACCACCTTTATTAAAGGCCCTACCTTGCATGTTTCACCTCACATCAAATGCAACTTTTGTTGCAAACTCGGACATGTTGCCTATAAATGTCCACTTAAGAGATATAGTCCACATAAATTGATTTGGGTTCCTAAAATAACCTCAAATAACGTAATGTAACATAATAAGCTATGTAGATCGATTTTTGAGGCACCCAAGGTCAAATGGGTACCTAAAAATCATCTTTTTTTTAAGAAAAATGTACCATCACAAGCTAGGATTAAGAGATGGTACCTTGATAGTGGATGCTCAAGGCATATGACCAGAGATCCATCTCAATTCACTAAGCTCAGTAGCCTAAATGAAGGATCTGTCACCTTCGGAGATCGAGTCTAAGCATTAACTACTAGCGGTACCACTGCCTGATAGGGGTGGTACCACCGCCTAGAATTCCTAGGAGACCGCGGTGCCACCGCCGGTCATGTTTTCAAATGCTGAATGAGCTATTCAATCCGGCCCAATTTAGCCTTGTTAAGGGCCCAGTTGGCCCCTAATTAAGTTAGTGGGATCACCTCTCAATCCTAACTTAATCTACGATTAAGATAAGCAACTAGTCCGGTACGTCGATTTCTCTTTCGGCGATCCTCCGGCGAACTTCTTGGCGAGTCTTCCGGCGTGCTTCCGGCGAACTCCTGATGAACTCTCGGCTAGTCTTCCGGCGTGCTTCCAGCGATCTCCCGACAAGCTTTCGGCAAGTCTTCCAACGTGCTTCTGGTAATCTCTCGGCGAGCTCCCAGTATATTGTCCGAATCTTTGACTCCGACCTATCATTTGCTTTACGCCTTACTAGTATCGTAGTTAATCCTACACACTTATCTCAACACATGGATTAGATCAATTAATTTACTAAATGATTTCATCATCAAAATCCGAGATTCAACAATCACCCTCTTTTTGATGATGACAACCAATTGGTGGAGTTAATCTTAACTCCCCCTATCTATATGTGAGAAAATATAAACTTGAATTCACAACCTTGAATTCAAGCTTTGATTGAAATTAGAAATATTGTGCATCATCATAATTTTAAGTCATCAAGATATTTAAATGCATAAACACTTCATGCATTTATAAAAAGTTTCGGCATAGACTTTCATCACTACTTGCATGAAGTAATATCATTAATGCTTATGACACTCAAAAGTTAAGAATCCGATATTACATCATGTACGATTAAAAATTCTTAATATTCAATAGAGATCATAATCATCATAGAAATTTTCAGCATCAAAGTAAACACGATATTGCATCATTATATGATAACATGCTCATCATCACAACATATAGAAATTTTTAGCATCAAAGCACAGAATTTCAGCATCAAAGTAAGCAGTTTTTTAAGTTTACACATCAAGGTAAACAACATAGGATTACAACATCAAAGTAAGCAGAATAAAATAGAGAGATTTCATCCATTTCTCCCCCTTTGTTATCAGCAAAAAGTCATACACAATTATTCAGGTGGTGGCAAGTCAAAATGTCTAAACAATGTATTGAGTTGTTGATGAATCTGTTGCAACTCAGTTAAAATTTGATCTTGGCATTGTTCAAGTCGATCTTGACGTTGTTTAAATCGATCCATTCGAGTCCCTATGTCATAGATAGATGAGGGAGGTGCTTGCTCTATAGGAGGTGATGCCTCAAAGGGACCAGTTGGAGGAGATTAATTACCCCTAAAAATTGGTATTTCAGGTTCTGGTTCAGGTTGAAGTGGATCAGTTCTTCTAGACAGTCTAGTCTATATACCATTTCTGAGTGTACATCTCAACTGTCGAAGTAGGTTTCTATTTATGATACTAAATCTATCTAGTTTTATAACTTCTTCGTCGGGTGGAATAGTAATATCATAGGCATGGAGTAGTCTTGTGATTAAGCCACCATATGGAAGCATCATGTCCTTTTTTGATAGTTCAATTATGTTCTATTGGATTAGGTAACCAAAATAATTGTTATGTCCTTTCATAATCCAATACATGGTACATAATTCTATTTGGCTTACTTCATCATGATAATATTGTTTTGGGAGAATAATACTTATCAGGATGAGATGAAGTATTTTGGTGCTTAAAGGTAGTAAATGTTCACAGTTTTTTGGAAGAATAGTTAGGTTAGGATTACCGAAAATTGTTCTTAAGGCATCAACGTAAGTAGTCTCAACTGTTTCTTTATCTCATTGTCTTCTAAAATAACACCCTCTTTCTTTTATCGAAATTTCTATGATGTTATAAATTGTGCTATCCGTAATGGGTATATGATGTCCTAAGAGATAGGTAGATACCCTTTCATTTTCATCTACATGTATATTATTGTAAAATAGCTTAACAAGTCTAGGGTAGATAGGTTCACTCATTTGAAGGATT